>JAKCPI010020244.1:0-13270 GCA_023213315.1 Euborellia annulipes | reverse complement strand
GGGCTGGGAAAAGTAATCGATTAATCGTTTTTATACCGATTATTTTCTTAAAAAATAATCGATTATTATAAAAAAAATAATCGATTAATCGGGAAACCGATTAATCGGAAATAATCGGAATAATCGGAGAACCGATTAATCGGAAATAATCTATTATTTTTTCATAACTGATTTTAGAGAAATAATCGGTGTTTTTTTTAACATTGATTGTATCCAAATAATCGATTGAGGTGAATATATATTCCAACTCGTTTCAAAATAAGAAATTTTTGGTAGCCAAATGTCTTAAATAAAATCATTATAGATATAGATTATTTTCGATTAATCGGTTCTCCGATTATTCCGATTATTTTCGATTAATCGGTTCTCTGATTATTCCGATTATTTTCGATTAATCGGTTCTCCGATTAATCGGAATAATCGATTATTTTTTATAATCGAAAATCGATTATTTTTTTCAATAATCGAACACCCCTATTGTTTACTACTATTTTTTTAAAATCCGGTTGTAGAGATCATTAGGGTTTGATAATACGAGAAATTTTTGGATTTTCTTAATTAAAAAATTTAAATTAAATTAAATAAAAAAATAAATATCTTTTAAGAAAATTTCTAAATTTAATTTATTAAAAAAAAAAAAAATAGAAGCACTTGCCTTTAAGGAGCCATTCAAGTATTACGTAAGCAATTTAGGAGATATCTTTGCTTCTTTCTGCTGAAAAGGGAAGGACCATTTGCTTATGTAAACATTTAAAAAATGGGCGTTTTTTTATTGCGAGATTTTCTTGGGCGTAGCCAGACATCTTGTTAGGGGGACGGGGGCCAACCCCTCGTTAGGGCGAGAGGGGGGTTTGCAATTAATATATACATAGATTATTAATTATTTATTTAGATAAAAAAAATTAAATTAATGTAGTGGATTGGGGCGTTAAAACAAAAATTCTCAATGGAAAAAATATATATATATTTTTTTTTTTTTTAATTTTTATGACAAGTCATGGGGGGCAATGGCCCCCCTACCTCCCCCTGGCTACGCCCATGGAGGTTTTTTTTTAACACCCACACTTTTTTCTTATTCACACACACACCCATACACACAGTCTTTTCGGCAACTTAGGCCATTTAAGACTTTTTACGATACTCTTTATTTGTAAATATACCCATTGGGGATCCAGGCATTCTTATTTAAGCCATTTGGTATCCAAATAGCTCGCTACCAACTACACCAAGCCCAAGGGCATTGCGAGGTCTTAAAGCCAAAAATTTTCTTCAATAATACTTGAATGCCCTTTACTTGAGTAATATTTATTTTTCGGCATTAATAAATAACAAACCAGTAGGTTGTTTTAAAAAGTGAATGAAATATTTGATTTTTTCCAGCCAGCCATTCGATATTGTCAAAAATACTAAGCAATTAAAAACAGCATATAATTAAATAATGAACGATTTAATTTTCTACCCTTTTAATTTATTTTAGTTGATTTTTTAAATTGGTTTAATGATTTAATCGACCAATAAAATTGCCAACAATAATTATTATAATTTATTATAAATGATTAGCTACGTGGAATAATTTTTACAATATGAAACGATCGTAAATTTTTTTATATTATATATTTTAATTAATTGTTCATAAGAGAGCGAAAAAATATGTATTAGATTAAAATTGACGTATTAGTTAAGATACAGAGATACTTTTTTTTTTTTTGGGGACCACAACTTGTTTTTTTTTTCACAAATGAATTAACCTTTCAATGGGAACTTTGTTTTTCTATAGAAAATTTTTTTAGATATCTTAAATTCGTGAATTCGGGCCGTATTTTTTTTTTTTTTTTTTAAGTTTGTAGGACATTCTTTTTGAATTGGTTTGAGACAAACGTCTTTTTTTTTAGACTATTTTTTTTGTTACGCCATCCTTCAGATATTAATTCAAGTTTCTTAAAAACTTAAATAAATCCATCCATGCCCGTGAGGTTAGAAATGTTAACAAATGTTAATATTGATTAAGTAGAATTGTAGAATATGTTAATATTATTGATAATCTAAAAGCTAAGGGGAGTGGATTCAGATCCCAGGATTTCATTTTAATCATTTTGATACCAAATGGTATAAATATGTCCGGACACTAATACATTTCGTTTAAAGCAGGGGGGGGGGGGGGGCTAACCCAAATCACCTTCCGGGCCACTTTGGTAATGCCACATATAAAATAAAATTTTATATCCCCATATTAGATTTAGATTCACTAAAGACCGACCCTTTTTTGGGGTGAAAAATTGAAACTTAATGAGTTATTATTATTGTGTTTACTATTATTATTTCATGTAAACATAGATAATACAATAATAATGATACTAAACGCACGTTGTAAATAAATAACACTAAAAATCAAATATAAAAAATATCATACTTATATATAAAAGGCTAAGAGGGTGTCCGATGTGTGAAACAACCAAACAGGCCTCAGGGATAGCGCCATGGTAACAAAATATAAATATTTACCCATGTTTACGATTTTTTTTATTTATTTACATTTTGAATTCTAAAATATCGGCGTAAATTTTTTGTCTGTGTACCGGGAGAGTCCCGGAAAGGATATGATTCACAAAAAATCTTAAGTTCATGAATAATTAACCGCTAAAATAATCTCTACATATAAAAATGAAAAGGGAAAATGTATGTACCGGTATGTATATAAGTAGGCGAGCAAGGGGGTCCAGGGGGCGCAGCCCCGGCTAGACGGAAAGCCCCGCCGAAGGCGGGGCTTTGCGTCTAGTATAAAAATAAATTAAATAAAAAAAAAAAAAGAAATCCTTGAAAAATATTAATTTTTTATAATATCTGTAATTAATTGCGCGTTGGCCATCCCTGGTTGAAAGTCTAATTGGCCTAAGATTCCGAAAGGAAAAAAAAATAATGAATATATTCTTCTTCTTTTTATAGCAATTAAATTATTTTGATCTATCTTTTCTCTTCTCTCCATCCGTTTTTTTGGCAATCCAGACTCATATGTCTTTCTATTTCACATGACTTTTCAACTTTGTAACTTGGTAAATTTTCTCCAATCACGCAAAGTGCTTTGAAGCTTAAAAAGTAGCTACTTTTTTTTAGAAAAAAAATCAATTCAAATTTTAATTAACAACTTCTCTTTTTTTCGGATTGAAGATAAAAACGAATCGGAAAAACGACTATAGCAAAAACTTTATTAATATTTGTTATATAAATATGATTATTCTTTGGTAATCGAAAACACGTGACTATTGATAAGCCTTAAAGATTATTAGGGCCTAAAAAAGGTTCTCTCATGCTTTTAGCTATTAATTCTTGCAATCGAAATCAACGATTAAGGGTCACTGTTAAAATTTTTTCCCTTAATAAGATTACGAATAAAGTTGAGTTAAATTAAACTAAATATAAAATCAGAATGATTAATGTTGTTGTTAATTTATATCTCAAATTTTGATAAGAAAATGCTATTTTTATAACGAGTTAATAAAAGAATAAATTTCATTAGGAGTTGACAATTTTTATTTTATTTATAAATATAAATAATAAATTATTCTTAAGGCTTACTCAATTATAATTTAAAATAAATAATCACTTGTATGAGACCAAGGTCTTTAAAATACACAGGTTGGCCAGAAACTAGTAAACAAACAATTTTCCGGTCACAGTTTTTGATTGGTCCACGTCATGAAGCTCCTCCTTGCTTGTATTTTTCTATTTGGCAGCTTTGTTGACTGCACATAACCTAGTTCACATTCATTTTGTTTTGTTTGAATTTTTTTTAGTTTTAGATTAAATTAATTTAGTCCCTGGTATTTACACTGCTTTATTAATAATATATGCTGTATATAAATATTTATAAATGGTTCGTTCCGAAAGATATTTTACAAAAGGAGGAGCTCCATGACGTCACTCTCTTGGAATGGGAAAAATGTAATCAAACCGAGTTTGACCCCCCTGTATGAGACCTTATTTGGACTATCACAATGTAGGTAAAAAATTCGGCCTATTTAGAAAAATTCTATTGAACTTTTTTATATATTTTTGTTATTGTTAGTATTCAAGCCGTTTCGAGCTTCATCTTCATCTTCCAAGATAATTTAACATGAAAATTCTATAGTTTATATGAAAAAATTATAATTAAATCATTAGAGCCCTTGGGCTTGGTGTAGTTGGTATCATAATTTAAATTTCTATTTACCTTGTATACCAAGGGTCGCGGGTTCGAGAGTGACTTATAGCATAGGTCCAAAAGGGCTTCTTTTTCCCGCTAGCCTCCATTTTTTTCTCTAAATTTTTTTATCTTCAGAATGGCAGTGGCGTAGCGAGGGGGGAGGGGCAAGGGGGTTATCATGCCCCGGGCGCTACTCACAAAGGGGCGCCAAATGATCCGCAAAACAAAAAAATTGCTGGATAATTTTTATTTTTATTTTAATTGATTTCTGGAAAATATATTTTAAATTTAGTGCCAGTGTAATATAATAATTTTGTATGTTTTACATATATTATATGGTTTTCGAATGGAGGGGGGGCTAAAAAGGTATTATGCCCCGGGCGCTAGTTAAGCTCACTACGCCACTGCAGGATGGTTTGACTAATCATGATGATATTTGACATGGTACTTACTGAGATAAAAGAATAATACCATGCCAAATACACCATAATTAATCAAACCATTCTGGAGATAAAAAATTTAGCGAAAAAAAAAAATGGTGGCTAGCGGGGAGACGAAGCATTTTTTTGACCTATACTATAAGTCACTTTTTTACTTTATTTAAATATAAAAAAACCACTCCAAAAGGCAGCCTATTTCAGAAACACCCTGTATATATTTTTTTATTTTTCAATAGAGATAAAGAATATAAAAAAGTAATTATATTATATTTAGTAAATATGGAATATCATGATGTTTACCTGATGATTTTACGTAAAATTGATAAAGAAAAGAATAGACTAATGATTTGATTATAATTTGTTCAGATAACAAAAATTTTCATGTTAAATTATCTTGTAATATGTTGAATTGTAATTCTAACGAGTGTAGACTGTCGACAATGAAAAAAAAAATTCTAAATAATTTATGACCTACATCTCCAAAAAAAAGAAACTACATAAAAGCGATTATTTTTAATTAACCCTCTCTCGCCTACTAAGGTTATTTAAGGGTTTAAAATACGAATATTATTTAATATTCATTGAACCATTGCCAACCGGGGAGGATACACCTAACCGAAATCCTCCGTGCTTGATATTGCTTCATTGCAATGATCTTGATGGCTGTTGCTCTTCTCGGCCTCCTGCATAAAAGTATTTAGAGAGAATTAAATTTTCGATTCGGATATTTTCTTTGAAAGAAAAAAAAAAAAAAATTACTCATTTTCTGTTATTGGTATGTCTTTGTGGCTGGAGGTATAGTTAAGGCGAAGTCAAACAACACTTAGCAGCCTGGCATAACTATAATAAAATACTGATGGTGGTTAGATTCAAATCTTTTTATCTTGCTTCAAATTTTATATGAATAATTTGAGGTGAAGTTAAAAAAAAAAATTTCACATTTTGCTAGTTGAAGATTTTTTCGACTAATTATTTCAAATTTGAAAAACGACAAAGATTTGAATCTAAAATTAAAAAATCTGGTGCGACTGGTCACACGGCATACAACTTCCTCTTACCATCGGTAATCGAAAGTTGTGTTCTGTCACACCAGATTTTTTGCCATGGCAACAATTTCTCCTCTCTTATTTATGAAGTACTTTACAAGAGTAAAGTGGTCTTCAGAAGATTTCAATGGCAAAATGAAAATATACATTTAAAAAATCTCTTCGTGTAAGCTCGAGATTTACTTGTCGGTATTTGGAGCAGATCTAAAAAATAATTGATTTTCAATTTTAATCAAAATTGTTGGAGCGAATTTTGAGAAAATCGAAAAAAACTGAAAAAGTGCATCAGTAAAGTACTAGTACTTTTTAGCCGATTTTGATTACAAATTTATTTTCAGGCTCTAGGAGAGTGTATAACCTGAGTCAAAATTTTGTCCTTGTCAAAACCTCCTGTCGTAAATTTAAACCCTGATCTCAGCCTGGATTTCTATTGTGTTTCTCGACCTTCTCTGGGCCTGAATACGCACGAAGCAGGCCGAAAGCAGTCTAAATTTTATACCCTGGACTCGTCCTCCCATAGCCCTTCTTTGAGCCTTCCTCATCCTTGCCTAAACCTGCCCTTTTGTCATATTTATTCTATTGTTATTATGATTGATTTATAGATAGGGAAGCAAATAAATTGGAATAAAAATGCAAATTGGAAAAGGTAAGAATGACGTTTAGGTGCCTGGACCTCATAATATTTATAAATTATTAAATACGAGTTATCGATAAAGTCTTAAATGTGACGGCAGGAGGCCGAATCAAGGATTCGGCGAGAATGGCCAGGTTGAAGACCGGACAAATTTACCAATGCGATGCTAAATACAGGTTAAAATTTATTGCTCCAGGATAAAAGCAGGAAAGAATTTATGACTTCAGGGCAAAGCAAGGACAATTTTTTGACTCGGGAACTTAAATATAAAATTTTAACCACCTAGCTCAATTCCTTCATGTTTTAAATTGAACACACAGATCAGACAGACAATGTCGCGAGAATCACTTTTTTGGATTCAGGGGTACCTCAAAACGTGTATATCCATCAAAATCTCGACAGCGAATTTTTTACATTAATTCAATACTTTTTCTCTCTATGTATTAACATATATAGAGGTAAGAGAAAGTAAAAATGAATTCATGAAAAGAAATAGATGTCTTTCTTCCTTCCTTTACAAGAAGAAATTTTGAAATACTCTACTCTACATAATTAAAACAAATAAAGGAGAATGTTATGTAAAATTTCGAAGAGCTAACTTTAATCCCCGTCACAATCTCATCAAGATTTTAAGGAGCGAAAAGGGGAGAGATGACGTGTTGGGGTGTGTGTGTGTGTGTGTGTGTTTCTGGGTGTGTAAGTGAGTCGTAGCGGTTCGGGTCTCACTCTCTCTCTCTCTCTCTCTCTCTCTCTCTCTCTGAGTCATATCAATGTCCCATGTCCGACTGTCATTAGACAGGGCCTGCACTAATTGAAACCTACCGGATGGGGCCTGAGGAGGGTGTCTACTTGGTCTCTTTTGGCATTACGTGGTTGCGGTGTTGGTCGCTCACTTTCCCCTTCTCTCCTCTTAAATTAAAATAGACTGTTTATTTAAAATTATGTAAAACAGAGTCCGACGCTCGAGAAGTCACGGACATGCTTTTGACTATTTTCAGGCGAAATATAATCCTAGATTCATACGATACGAAATATCCCCTCTGTCATATATACAAGAGGGCTCGAAATTAAATTTTATTAAAAGTATTCTTTGACATAGAAAAAGGAAATCGTTAAAAAAATTTTTGGATGAAGAAAAAAATTAATTACCTTGCTTAGAGATAGTTTTTACTTTCTCTTACCTATTTATGTAACATATAGTGAGAAAGTATTGCATTATTATATATAGATTAATAAATACAACGATATTTGACTGACATGTATATGTATGTTTATTACTTGAACATATCACAATATCGGTCAAAAGATGATCTACCTTTCGAAATTGATTGATGATTGGACACTGATGTCAAAATCACACGCTTAAGCTTAAGTACAATTTAAAAAAAATATTTTTCCCTAGGATTTGATTGAATTAATTTAATATAGTTAATTAAAGTTGGTTTTCCATACCAACAAGTATTTATGGTATTTAACTTCTTTATGTTCAACTCAAGGATCCTAGAACTAACATTGCACAAAATTCCACCTGACACATATTACTACAAAAAAAAAAAAAAAAAAATATCACTTTTAGAAACTTTTATCACTTTAGAAACCGAAATTCGGTTTCGGCTGAAACCGAAACATGTTTTAAACCTTTTCTTAAAATTTTCTATACAAAATTCATATCATTTTACTTTTTCTTTTTTTTTTCTTTAGTAAATTTTCTCTCGTGACTCACATAATCACTCCATTTTTCCGGCTGTTTCGAAAATCATTTGACCCTTTTTTTTTAAGTTTTAAAGTTTTTTTTAAAACTCAGGTTTCAGCTGGCTTTTGGGCGAAATCAAAACTTCGGTCGGTTCCTAGTTAATATACCGGGTGGGCCAATAGTGCGTGGACGGAAGATTGTAGGCTTATTAACGGACATTTTTAAAATTTGTTGATCGCACATAATCTGGGGCCTTTAGGGCTACAAATTAAAAATATTTTTGTTCCAATTGCACCTCATATACAGAGTGGTCCATATCAAAGTTATGTTTTTTTAAATGGAACGCCCTGTATATTATTGCATATTTGGATTCGACGGCCAATTTTAGTATGACTTTATGTCATGCAATGTATTCTAAAACAAACCGTTTAGCCGCAAATTGGGCTTTAGTGAAAAAACTGCTGTCTGGAAAAAATTGAATATCTCGCGAACCATAAAACTTAGGGAACTGTTCTTTTGTGAGGTTACTATCCATGAAATGTACTAATGTAGGCCAGATGGGTAACCTGGAATTATTCTTGTGTTGGGAGATATGGCCATGCCAATTTGGAAAATTTCAAACATGGATAATTTTATTTTTTCAAATGGAACATGCTACTTTTTTGATGCCAAGGGACGTGAAATTTAATTCTCTCCTAATGACATAAGGTTGTCTATATCTATCTTTGCTAATTTTTTTTTATTCCAAAATATCTGATAACGAAAAGAAAAATACATTTTTTATAGACAAAACCATTTTAAAAAACAATCCAAACGCAAACAAAATTGTAATAAATGGAAAAGATATGCTAAATATTCGAAAATGTCTTTAAATTTCCTTTAAAATCATTTATTTGAACTCATCGAAGAAGAAATTAGGGTTATGTTCAGGTTAGGAGGTGCGCCATTTTGTTGACAAATCATACCCCGAATTTGAGCAAGCGGGACTTCTTTGAGGAGTTCAAATAAATGATTTTAAGGGAAATTTAAAGACATTTTCGAATATTTAGCATAATTTGTCTATTTATTACGATTTTGTTTTGCGTTTGAATTTGTTTTTCAATTATTTTGTCTATAATAAAAAATTTTTTTTTTTCGTTATCAGATATTTTGGAATAAAAAGAAAACTACCAAAGATAGATATAGACAACCTTATATCATCTGAAAGATAATTAAATTTCACGTCCCTTGGCATCAAAAAAAGTATCATGTTCCATTTGAAAAAATGAAGTTATCCAGGATTGAAATTTTCCAAATTGACATGGCCATTTCTCCCAACATAAGAGTAATTCCGGGTTACCCGTCTGGCCTACATTAGTACATTTCATGGTTAGTAACCTCACAAAAGAACAGTTCCCTAAGTTTTATGGTTCGCGAGATATTCAATTTTTTCCAGACAGCAGTTTTTTCACTAAAGCCCGATTTGCGGCTAAACGGTTTGTTTTAGAATACATTGCATGACATAAACTCATACTAAAATTGGCCGTAGAATCCAAATATGCAATAATATACAGGGCGTTCCATTTAAAAAAACATAACTTTGATATGGACCACCCTGTATATGAGGTGCAATTAGAACAAAAATATTTTTAATTTGTAGCCCTAAAGGGCCCACATTATGTGCGATCAACAAATTTTAAAAATGTCCGTTAATAAGCCTACAATCTTCCGTCCACGCACTATTGGCCCACCCGGTATATATATAGAAAGTATTGGATTCATGTCATTCAAAATTCGATGTTGAGATTTTGATGGATATACACGTTTTGAGGTCCCCTTAAAGAATGAACTAATTGAGCTAGGAGGTTTACATTTTATATTCAAGTTAGGCACCTCCCTGAGTCGTGAAAATAAGCTTTTGAACAAAATAGGTCAAAGAATAATAGTAATAGTACTTTACTGATGTATTTTTTCGTTTTTTTTTTTTTTTTTCGATTTTCTCAAAATTTGCTCTAACGATTTTGTTTAAAATTCAAAAAAGTAAAATCAATTATTTTTTTAGAAGCTCTTTAAAATATATATTCTCATTTTGCTCTCAAAATTGTTTGAAGCACACTTTACTCTTGTACTTGATAGGAAAAATGGGCGAAATGGTTCTACACATAAATATCTGGTGTGACAAGCACAGAACACAACAAAATTGTGTGCAGTGCGACCAGTCACACCAGATTTTTTTAAATAATTACAATATTCAGTAATTACAAGTTTTTTCAAGTTGTCCATTGTTTTAAATAAGAAAAACACGGCTCTAACTCATATAGCTATCTGAACCAACTGCTAGACTATTTTATGGTGCGTTTACATGAAGGACGGACTTTTCCTACAATGATTTATTTATTATTCTAGTATAAGTCTTATATGTGTCTATGAATGACCCGGAGCTGAATAACCGTATATTCAATAACCTATCTCATATTATTTTTCTCTTTATCCAATTTTGATCTTTTGTTTATTTTTCTATAAAATATAATTTTATATTTTTTATATATATGAAGAAACCAGTAACAAAAAAATCTTTTGATATTTTCTTTATTTTACATTTTGTTTATTTTATCATAATCGTTAGACATGTTGCCTAAACAAATACCGTATAAAAAGAAAACTCAATAATAGATATCATTTGTAGGTAAATTACAAATTCTCGGAATTTTTGGCCCTGAATAAAGTAAAGATAAAACTTTTGCTTTATGTTCAAACGAATTTTCGTTCTGAGAGATAGGATTTATTTAAATTAAAATGGCTACCAATTTAATTTAAATATAATTGAATAATAAATAGTTCTCTAGAAAGGTGTTGGTGCTGCTTTCTTCTTTAGTCTTAATCCTCTCTTCTTCTCCTTCTGGACTTCGTTTATCTTCTTTATTAAGTCGCTTAATCTTCTGAAGACTAACACTAAAAAAATTTAGTTCGGTCTCTATCTAATTCATCAGTCGTAGGAAAAAAATTTTAATCCAAGGTGAAATGTGAACTTTTTTTTATAAATAAATCTTTTTCTCCCTTCTTTATCGAACTCAGTGCAAATAGTTATTATAGACTGTCAAATTTCTCATTTGAATTATTTAAATTACCTTATCGTTATTTTAATTCTTTATAGAAGATTAAGTAGCTCTAATTTAGTTTAATCTCTGTTTATTTCTAGTGCAAATGAGAAGTGATTTGTGAATGATGAACGGAGGGTAATTTACCTTTGATGACGTCTATTTACTACTCCCTCTCCTGCTCTACATTTAATTTACATCGCCAATTCCCCGTCATATGTAAAAATGATAACGAATCTTTTTAAAATTTTTTTTATAATAGGGGATAATGATTAAATAATTTTTTTTTTTTTGTAAATTGATTTTGAAGAACTATGTAAACGAATATTGTGGCATGCATAAATTAGTTAATTTTGCTTATTAGAAGGCAGATAATCCAAATGGCAACACTAAATATGATTTTTGAATTCATAACAAAAATATTCTTGACACTTAATAGATTAAAGGTCAAGGGACTTTTATTGTCTACATTTCTGTAAATTTTTTAAAGTCAACTTTTACCGCTCTATTTTATTATTAAAATCACCAGCATGTTGCTTATATGTATATAATTTGCTACTTTATTATTTTACTATGTTATTTATATGGATTTTTGTATATATGTATATGAAGGGAATGACTGAGGGGTCACCCCTAATAAATTAAAAAAAAAAAAAAAAAAATCACCAGCGGGAAAGCCCCCCTCGACGAGAATAAATTTGATGCACAATTTTAAAGTTTTAAATTTCCCTCTCTGACCCCGCTCATCTCTGGCCCTGGCCAATCAGCGCCGCCCATCTCTGACTCTGACCAATTAGCGCCGCCCATCTTTGACTCTGACCAATCAACGCCGCCCATCTCTGACTCTGACCAATCAATGCCGCCCATCTCTGTCTCTGGCCAATTAGCGGAGAGTTGGCATAGCTGACATACACCGGAAATACACCGTTAGCGCTTTAAAAAAATAAGAATATACATTTTAAAGAGCACCGAAAAAAATAATTGAATTTTAACCACACTTGTTGAAACAAATTTTGAGAAAATCGAAAAAAAAAAAAATAATAAAACTGAAAAAGTAAATCAGTAAAGTAATAGTACTTTTTGGCCGATTTTGTTCAAAAGCTTATTTTGAGGGTAGCTAAATTAAATATAAAATTTCAATCATGTAGCTCAATTCCTTCATTCTTAAAAATGTAAACACAGACAGACAGACACAAACACACCAATTTAAGTGACCCATTTCTTTGGACTCATGGGACATCAAAACATGTATTTCCCTCAAAATCCTATTATTTGTTAAAATATTTTAATCCGATTTCCTGGTAAAGACTAGTATAAAATTTTAATTTCGAGGGAGAGAAAGAGTTTTTCGAAGGCCATGCATAGTGAGTATGTTTTAATAATAATATAGAGCAGTAAAAGTTTTCTTTAAAATAAATATTTATACAAATGTAGTCAATAAAAGCCCCTTTACTATTGAAATATTACTACATTTGTCAATAAATTTTTCTTATGGATTGAAAATATGATATTTTTGTTTATTTAAATAGAGGATCGATATCATACGAAACTAAGTAAGACCCACAAAATCCATTCCGTACCTTTAACTGAACAAATAAATAAAAAATGGAGCTTTAAAAAATTCATAAAACGATAATATTGATAATTTCATGGTTTCTTGAGTAAAGCTCCTTAAAGGACAATTAAACAGATAAAAATATTACTTAAAAGTAAAATAAAACTTGTATCTTAAATAAATAAATATTAAATTTCACAATGGGAATAAAGGAAGAATGAAATTGAACAATTCTTCTTTAACGATATAGTGACAATCATAGGCGCCGGAACTGGGGGGAAGGGTACATTGCCCCCCTGGCATCCTACAGGGGGGGCAGAGGGGGGGCAAAATTTCTTTTTGATTTCATTTATTTTTAAAAATGATATATTTTTACTTTTGAAAAATAAAATCTTCTAAATTAAAAAAAATTAAAAGAGTAAGAAATTCATTTTTTTCCAAATTTTTTCCAAAAATTTTTGATAAAATCACTACCAAATTTTTTAAAATTTTAATTTTATTAATTGTGATTTTATTTAAAATTGTTAAAGTTTTATAGTAGATTTGTTTTTGTTTTATACTATTTAAACATATTAAATTATTTTAATTTTCTAAAAAAAAATTTTTTGCCCCCCCCCCTGATTCAAATTCGTTCCGGCGTCCCTG
>JAKCPI010020243.1:0-11948 GCA_023213315.1 Euborellia annulipes | reverse complement strand
TTGTTTACTACTATTTTTTTAAAATCCGGTTGTAGAGATCATTTGGGTTTGATAATACGAGAAATTTTTTGGATTTTATTAATTAAAAAATTTAAATTAAGTCAATAAAAAATAAATTTCTATTAAAAAATTTCTAAATTTAATTTATTAAAAAAAAAATTAGAAGCCCTTGCCCTTAAGGAGCCATTCAAGTATTACGTAAGCAACTTATTAGATATCTTTGCTTATTTCTGCTGAAAAGGAAGGACCATTTGCTTATGTAAACATTTAAAAAATGCGCGTTTTTTTATTGCGAGATTTTCATGAGCGTAACCAGACATCTTGTTAGGGGGCGGGGGCCCTTGTTAGGGCGAGAGAGAGTGGAGATGATATAAACATAGATTATTAATTATTTATTTAGATAAAAAAAAAAAAAAAGAAATTAAATTAATGTAGTGAATTGGGGCGTTAAAACAAAAATTCTCAATGGGAAATATATATATATATATTTTTTTTTTTTAATTTTTAGGACAAGCCGAAGGGGGCAATGACTCTCCTGCCTCCCCCCTGGCTACGCCCATGAGGTTTTAACACCCACATTTTTTTCTTTATTCACACTCACATTCACACACACCCCATACACACAGTCTTTTCGGCAACTAGGCCATTTAAGACTTTTTACGATACACTTTATTTGTAAATATACCCATTGGGGATCCAGGCATTCTTATTTAAGCCATTTGGTATCCAAATGGCTTAAATAAAATCATCGGACTGCCTGGGATCCGAGACACTTCCCGACCCTTGGGGGACAGGCGCGCTACCAACTACACCAAGCCCAAGGGCATTACGAAGGGTCTTAAAGCCACAAATTTTCTTCAATAATACTTGAATGCCCTTTACTTGAGTAATATTTATTTTTCGGCTTTAATAAATAACAAACCAGTAGGTTGTTTAAAAAGCGAATGAAATATTTGATTTTTTCCAGCCAGCCATTCGATATTGTCAAAAATACTAAGCAATTAAAAACAGCATATAATGAAATAATAAACGATTTAATTTTCTACCCTTTTTAATTTATTTTAGTTGATTTTTTAAATTGGTTTAATGATTTAATCGACCAATAAAATTGCCAACAATAATTATTTTAATTTATTATAAATGATTAGCTACGTGGAATAATTTTTACAATATGAAACGATCGTAAATTTTTTTTTGTATTATATATTTTAATTAATTGCTCATAAGAGAGCCAAAAAATATGTAATAGATTAACATTGACGTATTAGTTAAGATACAGGGACATTTTTTTTTTCTGAGACCACAACTTGTTTTTTTTTTTTTTTTCACAAATGAAATAACCTATCAATGGGAACTTGATAGAAAATTTTTTTTGTAAATCTTAAATTCGTGAATTCGGGCCCGTATTTTTTTTTTTTTTTTTAAAGTTTGTAGAAATTCTTTTTTTAATTCGTTGAGACAAACATCTTTTTTTTTTAGACTATTTTTTTTGTTAAGCGATCCGGGTATAAAAAAATAAAAAATAAAAAAAATCTGGTGTGACTGGCGCACAGCACACAACTTTCTCTTACCTTCGGTAATCGAAAGTTGTGTACTGTGCTTGTCACACCAGATTTTTTGTGTCGACATGTATTTAGTTTCCGACAGTAGGGTACAATTGAATTCAATATGTAAAATTTATAAGTATGAGAATATATTTATATTTTGATACCATGGCAACCATTTCTCCTATCTTTTCTATGGAGTACAAGAGTAAAGGTCTTCAGAAGATTTCAATCACAAAATGAGAATATACATTTTATAGAGAATCTAAAAAATAATTGATTTTTGAATTTAAAAAAAAATCGTTGGAGCAAATTTTGAGAAAATCGAAAAAAACTGAAAAAGTGAATCAGTAAAGTGCTAGTACTTTTTGGTCGATTTTGTTCAAAAGCTTCGTGTCACGTCCCATGGGGGTGCCTAACTTAAATATAAAATTTCAACTTCCTAGCTCTTTTCGTTCTTGAGATATTTTGTTCACAGACACACACACAGACAGACCATGTCGCGAAAACCACTTTTTTTGATTCAGGGGACCTCAAAACGTGAAGATCCATCAAAATCTCGACATCGAATTTTTGACATGAATCCAATACTTTCTCTCTATATATATATTACATATATACATAGGTAAGAGAAAGTAAAAAAATTTTATTTAAAGTTATAATATATTAATCCATCCTTAGCAGAGAAGTTAGAAATGTTAACAAATGTTAATATTGATTAAGTAGAATTGTAGAATATGTTAATATTGATAATCTAAAAAGCTAAGAAGAGTGGATTCAGGTCCCAGGATTTCATTTTAATCATTTTGATACCAAATGCTATAAATATGTCCGGACACTAATACATTTCGTTTAAAGCAGGGGTGGCTAACCCCAATCACCTTCCGGGCTACTTTGGTAATGCATCATAACTCCGCGGGTTGCATATAATATAAAATTATATATCGCGATATTATTTTTGGGGTGAAAAATTGAAACTTAATAAGTTATTATTATTGTATTTACTATTATTATTTCATGTAAACATAGATAATACAACAATAATGATACTAAACGCACATTATAAATAAATAACACTAAAAATCAAATATAAAAAATATACAGTATAAAAATAAATTAAATAAAAAAAAAAATGAAATCCTTAAAAAATATTAATTTTTTATAATATCTGTAATTAATTGCGCGTTGGCCATCCCTGGTTGAAAGTCTAATTGGCCTAAAATGTCGAAAGGAAAAAAAATAATGAATATATTCTTCTTCTTTTATAGCAATTAAATTATTTTGATCTATCTTTTCTCTTCTCTCCATCCGTTTTTTTTGGCAATCCAGACTCATATGTCTTTCTATTTCACATGACTTTTCAACTTTGTAACTTGGTAAATTTTCTCCAATCACGCAAAGTGCTTTGAAGCTTAAAAAGTAGCTACTTTTTTTAGAAAAAAAATCAATTCGAATTTTAATTAACAACTTCTACTTTTTTCGGATTGAAGATAAAAACGAATCGGAAAAACGACTATAGCAAAAACTTTAATATTTCTTATATAAATATGATTATTCTTTGGTAATCGAAAATACGTTACTATTGATAAGCCTTAAAGATTATTAGGGCCTAAAAAAGGTTCTCTCATGCTTTTAGCTATTAATTCTTGCAATCAAAATCAACCGATTAAGGGTCACTGTTAAAATTTTTTCCCTTAATAAGATTACGAATAAAGTTGAGTTAAATTAAACTAAATATAAAATCAGAATGATTAATGTTGTTGTTAATTTATATCTCAAATTTTGATAAGAAAATGCTATTTTTATAACGAATTAATAAAAGAATAAATTTCATTAGGAGTTGACAATTTTTATTTTATTTATAAACATAAATAATAAATTATTCTTAAGGCTTACTGAATTATAATTTAAAAAAATCACTTTTATGAGACCTTTTTTGGACTATGACAATGTAGGTAAAAAATGCCGCCTATTTAGAAAAATTCTATTTAACTTTTTTATATATTTTTGTTATTGTAAGTATTCAAGCCGTTTCGACTTTCATCTTCATTTTGCAACATAATTTAACATGAAAAATCTATAATTTATATGAAAAAAATTAAAATTAAATCATTAGAGCCCGAGGGTTGGTATCACGCCTGCCTTGTATACCAAGGGTCGCGGGTTCGAGAGTTACTTATAGCATAGGTCCAAAAATGCTTCGTTTTTCCGCTAGCCTCCATTTTTTTCCGCTAAATTTTTGATCTCCAGAATGGTTTGACTAATCATGATGATATTTGACATGATACTGAGATAAAGGAATAGTACCATGCCAAATACACCATAATTAGTCAAAAACCATTCTGGAGATAAAAAAAAATGGTGGCTAGCGGGAAAACTTTTTTGCGCCTATGCTTAAAGTCACTTTTATTCTTTATTTGAATATAAAAAAACCACTTCAAAAGTCAGCCTATTTCAGAAACACCCTGTATATATTTTTTTATTTTTCAATAGAGATAAAGAATATAAAAAAGTAATTATATTATATTTAGTAAATATGGAATATCATGATGTTTACCTGATGATTGATGATTTTATGTAAAATTGATAAAGAAAAGAATAGACTAATGATTTGATTATAATTTGTTCAGATAACAAAAATTTTCATGTTAAATTATCTTGTAATATGTTTAATTGTAATTCTAACGAGTGTAGACTGTCGACAATGAAAAAAAAAATTCTAATTAATTTATGACCTACATCTCCAAAAAAAGAAACTACATAAAAGCGATTATTTTTAATTAACCCTCTCTCGCCTACTAAGGTTATTTAAGGGTTTAAAATTCGAATATTATTTAATATTCACTGAACCATTGCCAACCGGGGAGGATACACCTAACCGAAATCCTCCGTGCTTGATATTGCTTCATTGCAATGATCTTGATGGCTGTTGCTCTTCTCGGCCTCCCTGCATAAAAGTATTTAGAGAGAATTAAATTTTCGATTCGGATATTTTCTTTGAAAGAAAAAAAAAAAAAATTACTCATTTTCTGTTATTGGTATGTCTTTGTGGCTGGAGGTATAGTTAAGGCGAAGTCAAACAACACTTAGCAGTCTGGCATAACTTTAATAAAATACTGATGGCGGTTAGATTCAAATCTTTTTTATCTTGCTTCAAATTTTATATGAATAATTTGAGATGAAGTTGAAAAAAAAAATTTCACATTTTGCTAGTTGAAGATTTTTTTCGACTAATTATTTCAAATTTGAAAAACGACAAAGATTTGAATCTAAAATTAAAAAATCTGGTGCGACTGGTCACACGGCATACAACTTCTTCTTACCATCGGTAATCGAAAGTTGTGTTCTGTCACACCAGATTTTTTGCCATGGCAACAATTTCTCCTCTCTCTATTTATGAAGTACTTTACAAGAATAAAGTGGTCTTCAGAAGATTTCAATGGCAAAATGAAAATATACATTTAAAAAAATCTCTTCGTGTAAGCTCGAGATTTACTTGTCGGTATTTGGAGCAGATCTAAAAAATAATTGATTTTTCAATTTTAATCAAAATTGTTGGAGCGAATTTTGAGAAAATCGAAAAAAACTGAAAAAGTGCATCAGTAAAGTACTAGTACTTTTTGGCCGATTTTGATTACAAGCTTATTTTCACGTCCTAGGGGGTACCTAACTTAAATATAAAATTTTAACCTCCTAGCTCAATTCCTTCATGTTTTAAATTGAACACACAGATCAGACAGACCATGTCGCAAGAATCACTTTTTGGGATTCAGGGGTACCTCAAAACGTGTATATCCATCAAAATCTCGACAGCGAATTTTTTACATTAATTCAATACTTTTTCTCTCTATGTATTAACATATATAGAGGTAAGAGAAAGTACAAATGAATTCATGAAAAGAAATAAATGTCTTTCTTCACCTCTTTTCTCCTTTACAAGAAGAAATTATGAAATACTCTACTCTACATCAGTGGCGTAGCAAGGATTTTGGCACCTTGGAGCGGCTCAACTGCTGGCGCCCCCCCCTCCCCTCGAACACTATTATCATTCGGTAACCGACACCCCACCCTACCACGGTAAACCTAAAATGCAAATCTCAAATTACTAAAATGATTAAAAAAATTTTTCATATAAAAAAAATTCCTCAGATTCCTTCATCTTCATCTGAAGGCTCAGCATATATAATCTGTGTATAATACCAAAATTTAACCACAATATCTACTAAATAATTCAATGCTTTTTCTAATTTATTAGGCCAATATTAAAAGTAAAAAAAAATCATATTTAGTCAACAAAACAATATTTTTATTTTATTTTGTCTACTTTTAAAATTAAATTTGAATAAAACAGGATAATATATTTATTTATCTTTGGTCGCAAGGGCGGATCCAGAGGTGTTTCTCGGGGGGAGGGGGGTAATCTGGTGTGACTCGTCGCATAGCACACTATTTTTTTTAATTTCGGTAATTTAAAAGCGCATTCTGTACTTGTTTGCCAGAATATAAATACACATCAAATTTTTAAGTATTAATTTTTAAAATTTTACATTAAAAATAAATTTTTTTGCGAAAAAAGGTATTTTTTCGAATCTCGGGGGGGGGGGGTGAATTACCCCCTTTACCCCCCCCCCCCTTGTATCCGCTCTTGTTTGGTCGTGAATCCTAACGTTTGTCATTTTAAATAAAAAAAATGCATAGATTTCTATCAAAAAACAACAGAGCAAAAATTAATTGATTAAAGCAACGGTTCCCAACCTTTTTCGATGTGCGGCCCAATTTTTCCGTAAAAAAAAACGCTGAGGCCCAGTGTATACTAGGGTATACTGGGTATAAATGTGTGCGTGTATGTGTAAGTAAAATGGGTTGGTACAAAATAACTTAAAAAAAATATGATTTTATTGCATTTACTTTGTATTAAGAACAAAAAGCAATCTTAAAAACTATGGACCAGGTTTGAAAAAAGTCAATGAATGATCTTGTTTTATACCTACAAGAGCGTCAATATTTGGATGAAAACTGGATAGTTTTAGCCTTAAATCGCACTAAACCTTCAGTTTATCTCTGTATTTATTTTTCAAGAAAACTAACGTTGAAAAAGCTCATTTATTTTTATTATAATAAGTAGAGTGCGGAAAAAAAGTCTCTTATTTTCGGAAAAAGTCGCCTTAAAAGTCTATTCTTTTTTTAGCCAAATAGTCGGTAAAAAGTCTCTAAAAAGTCGCTATCAAGTTTAAGAATTAATAATATGAAAAAGTAAAAGAAATACAGCCTGTACAATTTCTTTTGATAACTCGGACAACTTGTATATAATAAATATATAGAATAAAAGATAATTTTATTTAAATAATTTTCGAAACCTATTTCTTTGAATAAGATATTGATATTCATAAATAAAAATACCTCAATTCGGATTTGACTAAACATTTAAAATAATTATGAAATGAAAAAGAAATATGAACAGATTTATGTTGAGGAACTTTGACAGATGAAACAATTTAATCTATTTCTATTCGTTCTATTAATTATGTATTATTTGAGGTAATTTTAAGCAATAAAAGATTCTAAATAATAAATTTCTAGTTTTATTGTAATTTTAAATTAATTTAGTCCCTTGTGGACGAAAACAATGGGAATGCTTAAAGTTTTAGGAAAATCTTGAAAAGTCTCAAAATAGACAAAAGTCGAAAGACTTTTTTCCGCTCTCTAATTATAAGTAATAATTTTCATCTTTCATTAGACGTTCGCGGCCCAGTTCCAATCAGCTTGCGGCCCACAAGTGGGCCGCGGCCCACGGGTTGGGAACCGCTGGATTAAAGGATCCAAATAATTTTTTTTTCTACAAAAGGATCAAAATATAGACAAAAAATTAAATAAAAAGTATTATTTATTATATGTGCCCGGCGCCCCCACCCTGCCCTCCGCCCTGGAGCCGCCGCTCCACTCGCTCCTCGGTCGCTACGCCACTGCTCTACATAATTAAAACAAATAAAGGAGAATGTTATGTAAAATTTCGAAGAGCTAACTTTAATCCCCGTCACAATCTCATCAAGATTTTAAGAAGCGAAAAGGGGGAGAGATGACGTGTTGGGGTGTGTGTGTGTGTTTCTGGGTGTGTAAGTGAGTCGTAGCGGTTCGGGTCTCTCTCTCTGAGTCATATCAATGTCCCATGTCCGACTGTCATTAGACAGGGCCTGCACTAATTGAAACCTACCGGATGGGGCCTGAGGAGGGTGTCTACTTGGTCTCTTTTGGCATTACGTGGTTGCGGTGTTGGTCGCTCACTTTCCCCTTCTCTCCTCTTAAATTAAAATAGACTGTTTATTTAAAATTATGTAAAACAGAGTCCGATGCTCGAGAAGTCACGGACATGCTTTTGACTATTTTCAGGCGAAATATAATCCTAGATTCATACGATACGAAATATCCCCTCTGTCATATATACAAGAGGGCTCGAAATTAAATTTTATTAAAAGTATTCTTTGACATAGAAAAAGGAAATTGTTAAAAAAAAATTTTAGATGAAGAAAAAAATTAATTACCTTGTTTATAGATAGTTTTTACTTTCTCTTACCTATCTATGCAACATATAGTGAGAAAGTATTGCATTATTATATATTAATAAATACAAGGATATTTGACTGACATGTATATGTATGTTTATTACTTGAACATATCACAATATCGGTCAAAAGATGATCGACCTTTCGAAATTGATTGATGATTGAACACTGGTGTCAAAATCACACGCTTAAGAAAAAAAAATTAAAAACAACAGGTCACTTTGCCTGCAAAAACGAACAGATATTTATTTAATAGAGTTTCTAGAAATAACTAATTTGTAAGTACAATTTTAAAAAATTTTTTTTCCCTAGGATTAATTTATTGAATTAATTTAATATAGTTAATTAAAGTTGGTTTTCCATACTAAGTATTTATGGTATGAAGACATATTTAGCCTCCTTTATGGTATGAAGACATATTTAGCCTCCTTATGTTCAACTCAAGGAGCCTAGAACAAACATTGCTCAAAATTCCACCTGACACATATTACTACAAAAAAAACAAAAAATTTATCACTTTTAGAAACCGAAATTCGCTTCGACTTTTTTATACAAAATTCATATTAGGCCCTATTATTTTTTTTTCTCTCGATTTTGATTATAATTCAAAAAATCAATTATTTTTAGAAGCTCTTTAAAATATATATTCTCATTTTGCTCTCAAAATTGTTTGAAGCATACTTTATTCTTGTACTTCATAGGAGGGATAGGAGAAATGGTCATACACAAAATATCTGGTGTGACAAGCACAGAACACAACTTACTGAAGGTAAGAGAAAGTTGTGTGCTGTACGACCAGTCACACCATATTTTTTAAATAATTACAAAATTCAGTAATTACAGGATTTTTTAAGTTGTCCATTGTTTTAAATAAGAAAAACACGGCTCTAACTCATATAGCTATCTGAACCAACTGCTAGACTATTTTATGGTGCGTTTACATGAAGGACGGACTTTTCCTACAATGATTTATTTATTATTCTAGTATAAGTCTTATATGTGTCTATGAATGACGCGGAGCTGAATAACCGTATATTCAATAACCTACCTCATATTATTTTTCTCTTTATCCAATTTTGATCTTTTGTTTATTTTTCTATAAAATATAATTTTATATTTTTTATATATATGAAACCAGTAACAAAAAAAATCTTTTGATATTTTCTTTATTTTACATTTTGTTTATTTTATCATAATCGTTAGACATGTTGCCTAAACAAATACCGTATAAAAAGAAAACTCAATAACGTAGATATCATTTGTAGGTAAATTACAAATTCTCAGAATTTTTGGCCCTGAATAAAGTAAAGATAAAACTTTTGCTTTATGTTCAAACGAATTTTCGTTCTGAGAGATAGGATTTATTTAAATTAAAATGGCTACCAATTTAATTTAAATATAATTGAATAATAAATAGTTCTCTAGAAAGGTGTTGGTGCTGCTTTCTTCTTTAGTCTTAATCCTCTCTTCTTCTCCTTCTGGACTTCGTTTTTTTTTTTTTTTTTTTTTTTTTTTTTTTTTTTTTTTTTTTTTTGGAATGGGTGCATAAGGTCCGAAGACCTATAATGACCAATAGTCACATGCAGCCAGGAAGAAAATAAAAACAAAGGAGAAGCATAAAGGGAAACTCAACTGCGGGAACTGAGAAGATGCCTGTTGAGGTTAGACTTGAAAGTCTGAAGATTGTAGGTTTTGGGAAAGATAGACGCAGGGAGCTTGTTCCAATCACGGGAGGTCATGGGGACAAAGGAAGAATGAAATTGTTTTGTTCTGTTAGTCGTGATCTGAACAGCATAGGGATGCTGGGAAGATGCCTCTCTTGTGTTCCGTGAATATGTTGCATTGGGTGGGATAATTGATTTCAATTCGGCAGAGCATTGACCATGGTAATACCTGTAGAAGAGAGATAGTGAAGATACTCTTCTTCTATGATCTAGTGACTGTAGGGATGCAGTAAGGGGTAGAATCACCTATCAGTCTAATTGCTAGTTTATCTTCTTTATTAAGTCGCTTAATCTTCTGAAGACTAACACTAAAAAAATTTAGTTCGGTCTCTAATTCATCAGTCGTGGAAAAAAATTTTAATCCAAGGTGAAATGTGAACTTTTTTTTATAAATAAATCTTTTTCTCCCTTTTTTATCGAACTCAGTGCAAATAGTTATTATAGACTGTCAAATTTCTCATTTGAATTATTTAAATTACCTTATCGTTATTTTAATTCTTTATAGAAGATTAAGTAGCTCTAATTTAGTTTAATCTCTGTTTATTTCTAGTGCAAATGAGAAGTGATTTGTGAATGATGAACGGAGGGTAATTTACCTTTGATGACGTCTATTTACTACTCCCTCTCCTGCTCTACATTTAATTTACATCGCCAATTTCCCGTCATATGTAAAAATGATAACGAATCTTTTAAAATTTTTTTTATAATAGGGGATAATGATTAAATAATTTTTTTTTTTTTTGTAAATTGATTTTGAAGAACTATGTAAACGAATATTGTGGCATGCATAAATTAGTTAATTTTGCTTATTAGAAGGCAGATATTCCAAATGGCAGCACTAAATATGATTTTTTGAATTCATAACAAAAATATTCTTGTCACTTATAGATTAAAGGTAAAGTGACTTTTATTGTATACATTTCTGTAAATTTTTTAAAGTCAACTTTTACCACTCTATTTTATTATTAAAATCACCAGCGGGAAAGCCCGCCTTCGACGAGAATAAATTTGATGCACAATTTTAAAGTTTTAAATTTCCCTCTCTGACTCCGCCCTTCTCTGACCCTGGCCAATCAGCGCCGCCCATCTCTGACTCTGACCAATCAGCGGCGCCCATTTCTGACTCTGACCAATCAGCGGCGCCCATCTCTGACTCTGACCAATTAGAGCAGAGTTGGCAGAGCGGGCCATACACCGTAAATACACCGTTAGCGCTTTATATATAAGTTTTGATATTTTGGTTGTAAAAAAAATGAGAATATACATTTTAAAGAGCACCTAAAAAATAATTGAATTTTAATCACAATTGTTGAAACAAATTTTGAGAAAATCGAAAAAAAAAACTGAAAAAGTACATCAGTAAAGTACTAGTACTTTTTGGCCGATTTTGTTCAAAAGCATATTTTGAGTGTCCAGGAGGGTATCTAACTTAAATATAAAATTTCAATCATGTAGCTCAATTCCTTCATGCTTAAAAATGTCCACACAGACAGACCAGACACACACACACACACCAATTTAAGGGACCCATTTTTTTGGACTCATGGGACATCAAAACATGTATTTCCCTCAAAATCCTATTATTTGTTAAAATATTTTAATCCGATTTCCTGGTAAAGACTAGTATAAAATTTTAATTTCGAGAGAGAGAGGAGTTTTTCGAAGGCCATGCAGAGTATGTTTTAATAATAATATAGGACGGTAAAAGTTTTCTTTAAAATAAATATTTATACAAATGTAGTCAATAAAAGCCCCTTTACTATTGAAATATTACTACATTTGTCAATAAATTTTTTCTTATGGATTGAAAATATGATATTTTCGTTTATTTAAATAGAGGATCGATATCATACGAAACTAAGTAAGACCCACAAAATCCATTCCCGTACCTTTAACTGAACAAATAAATAAAAAATGGAGCTTTAAAAAATTCATAAAACGATAATATTGATAATTTCATGGTTTCATGAGTAAAGCTCCTTAAAGGACAATTAAACAGATTAAAATATTACTTAAAAGTAAAATAAAACTTGTATCTTATATAAATAAATATTAAATTTCACAATGGGAATAAAGGAAGAATGAAATTGAACAGTTCTACTTTAACGATATAGTGAAAA
>JAKCPI010020242.1:0-16823 GCA_023213315.1 Euborellia annulipes | reverse complement strand
AAAAAATCAGGGATGTCCCTATGCCGCAATCAAAGTTTATTTGCAATTGGAATTTTTCTAATAAAAAAAAAAAAAGATTAACCTTGGAATTATTTGCAGAAAAGAAAAAAAAAGATTTAAATATTAATCACATCTATTATAGTTAGTCGTTAAGACGTAATATTTCCTTCCTTTCCTCGCGAGTCTTTTTTTGTTCGGGTATTATTTATTAACGCAATATGAGATCTTTTTTTTTTGTTTAAGAGCCAATCAATATGAAGTGATCAATTTTACTTTTCTTTATTTATTACTTCAAAACATTTATTTATTTACTAGCCGCGTTCTGCACACCTTTCCTTTCTTTCCTGGTCCTTTTTTCGTTTCAAATTCCTACAAGATGTGGAAAATATCAGCAGACCCTAACAGGTCTTCTTTAAGCATATGATAAAATTTTGTTGTTTGTAGATGGCCGTAAGGATGATCAATTTTATTATAAGGGCATCGGCCAAAAATAAATACTTTTGCGTATTATCTGTTTATTTGTAAATATTTCGATTCTATATCACTTGTAAAAATATTTTACAAATAAACAGATAATACGCAAAAGTACTATTTTTGGCCGATGTCCCTTATAATAAAAGTAAAATTTTGTTTCTAAATTACATTAGCGAATTATATAAATACAGTATATGTTGCAGACCAAACTGTCAGGACAAACTTAATTTTAGTGTGTTTGTTTTTCTAAAAAAAAAGTTTGGCCTGCAATATATAGGCCTACAATTATTATTATGTATCGATGAAATGCCAGGTAGAAGCCTCTATTGTTAAATCAAACTCCTTTAATATAAAACGTTTCAGTCTTTTATACCAAGGGTCGCGAGTTCGCATCCCGTCTCATGCGACACTTTATTTCAATTGGATTGGCTACCAATCCAGGTTAAATAAATAGAGACGGGGTCTAAATGGCCTTCTCTCGCCGAAAAAAAAATTAAAAAAAAAAAAACGTTTCGGCCAATTTTATTGTGCCATCTTCAGTTTTTAAGAAGTTGTAAAGTAAATATATTTGCTTGTACATAGGCTATTGTAAATGACTGGCTTATGGACACACGTATTAAGGGCTTCGCCCCCATGGACCCCCCGCCTTTTTCTTCTTTTTTTTCTCATTCACACTCATATTCACTCATATTCAAACAGCCTTTTCGGCAACTTAGGCCATTTAAGACTTTAAACGATACTCATATGTTTAATATACCTATTTGGGGTCCAGGCATTCTTATTTCAGCCATTTGGTATCCAAATGGCTTAAATCCATCATCGGACTGCCTGGGGTCCGAACCCTCGACCCTTGGTATACATGGCCAGCACGCTAGCCCCTACACCAAGCCCCGAGAGGCCAGGGGCCTGGCAACGGAGAAGAGCAACAGTCACCACAATCGTTGCGGTTAAGTGATGCCGAGCGCGGCGAAAGTTCGGGATTGGTGACCCCGAGCAATCAGCGTGTGGAACGCCCCCGGTAGCCATCGGTACTTGTAATTTAAAAAGTATACTAATAAAGAAATAACCCCTAAATGGCCTCTGTAGCCGAAAAGGGTTAAAAAAAAAAAAAAAAGCCTCGAGAGCGAAAAGAAAATTATTATTATTATTATTCCATTCCAGGGCCTGCTCGAGGATTTGTTTACATACATGGAATACACAAATGGAAAGAATACATAAATTTTTTCTCTATTACATTTCCTGGGAGAAATCGTAACTTTAAAATTAATAACTCAAAAAGTTATAGGAATTTCGGGATGAAAATAATTTTCCTGTAAAACTAGAAGGTCCTCTTTAAAAGTAGTGTATCCAGATAGGGGCGAAGGGGGGCGCTCAGCTTTTGGCGCCCCTCGCTCATCCCCTTTCTCCCAAAATTTGAAATTTCATAATAAATTCATTTTATATCACAAATCCGGAGAAAAATTACAAAAAAAGCTCGAATGAGATTCGAAAACTAACAAAAAAAAAAAACGTCGAACGAAAAACAGCGTCCGAGTTGAGCCTCGCCCCCTCCGCCCTCAAAGGCTAGTTATGCCGCTGCTCTTTAAGCATAACAAATTTCATTTCAAAATTCCAACGGGAAGTTGCCTAAATAGAGCGTGACAGACGGGCGGACGGACATTAGCGAATTATATATATATAGATTCTTTAAAAACTCTGAAAGTGAAGATGGCATAATAAAATTAGCCGAAACGCTTTGTAATAAAGGAGTTTGATTTTACAATAGTATTCCTACCTGGCTGCTTTCCTTTGCATCTCAACGATTGAGTTCTATAAAGCCATTCTAATAGTGCGTTAATTCCTTGGAGTGTATATTTGATTTTTGTGATAAAAAAAAAAAAAAAATAGTTGTGAC
The DNA here is from genome assembly GCA_023213315.1 of Euborellia annulipes. Classification (NCBI taxonomy): domain Eukaryota; kingdom Metazoa; phylum Arthropoda; class Insecta; order Dermaptera; family Anisolabididae; genus Euborellia; species Euborellia annulipes. Next base: position 14,455 of record JAKCPI010020242.1, on the reverse strand, counting down.
TGGCGCACAGCACACACTTTCTCTTACCTTCGGTAATCGAAAGTTGTGTTCTGTGCGTCACCCAGATTTTTGTGTCGACATGTATTTAGTTCCCGGCAGTAGGGAATATTTGAATTCAGATGTAAAATTTATAATTGTGGGAAAATATTTATGTTGTTACCATGGCAACCATTTCTCCTATCTTTCCTATGAAGCACAAGGTAAGTGTGCTTCAAACAATTTTGAGGGCAAAAACGAGAATATACATTTGAAAGAGCATCTAAAAAATAATTGATTTTTGAATTTTAATCAAAATCGTTAGAGCGAATTTTGAGAAAATCGAAAAAAACTGAAAAAGTACATCAGTAAAGTACTAGTACTCTTTGGCCGATTTTGATTAAAGCTTATTTTCCGGTCCCGGGGGTGTTTAACTTAAATATAAAATTTCAGTCTCATAGCTCAATTCCTTCATGCCAAATTTGACACACACCCACACACCCACCCACCCACCCCACCCACACACACACACACGACAGACCCATGTCGCGAAAACCACTTTTTTGGATTCAGGGGACCTCAAAACGTGAAGATCCATCAAAATCTCGACATCCGAATTTTGACATGAATCCAATACTTTCCCCTATATATATAATACATATATACATAGGTAAGAAAGTAAAAAATTAATACGGCCTAGATTTTATTTATTCAAATCATTTAATATTACTGTAAAAAAAAAAAAAAAAAAATTACTTTATTTGATCATCAAAATACGCATATGAAAGATGACATTTGGAAAAGTCTTTTTTTTTACAAGACCCAAGTCTCTAGTCGCAGCCGAGCGATTAAAGAGTTGTATGCAAAGTTTTGCTATTGCAACACACACACACACACACACTTCCGTTGCTGGTCTCTCTCTCTCTCTCTCTCTCTGTCCATCTCGCAGACTCCTTGGGTTGCTCCCACCCCCGCTTCTTGTGACGTCACTCCCCACGAGACATCCGCTTAAATTTAAACCAATGTTTGTGAGGAGGAGAGGGGGAGATTACTTGACCATACATGGCGGTCCAACGCCTTATAATTATTCTAAATATATATATATTTAATATTATCAACAAGATAACGAATCTAACGGAGAGTATAAAGTTAACAAAAAAAAAAAAAACAAAAAAACGTCCCGTTATTTTCCCTTAAAATTTAAGGTATAAAAGATGACTTCTGAGTAAAACCTTTTAGCAATGAATAAACAAGAGACGCAGGCGACGTCATGTCCAATCATATGGACGTCAAAACCTTTTAAAAGAAAAATTCCTTTTGGCTGGCTGGCTCTCTTTGTTTAAATTATTTGTAGCCAGTGAATACGAAATATTAATAGAAATCTGTTTATTAAACAATATTCGATCAAACGAGAGATTGGATCTTGTATAGAAATCAGGCTTCCCCCCATTTGGACAGAAATATTATAATCTAAATCATTTTTATTAATTCTAATTTGAATCTAAATCTGCAGCCTCCGCACTTTTTTTTTTATTTATTTCTTATCGGTTGCGGCAGAAGCTATCCAGCCCCACTTTTATTAACATTTACATTTATTTGTTTTTTTTTTTAACATTTTTAAAATAATATAATTATTGTTCGTTGTTCGGGGTTATGTGGACGGATGACATGAGTAAAGCGATGCAATGAGAACAGTGAAGAGAAAATTAAAAAAAAATAAATAAAATTTTCAAAATACAGCACCCAAACAAAAGCAAAATTCAAAATACAATAGCTCCACAACACAACAACAATCAAAATGATTGATACAGCATCAAAAAACATACAAAAAAATACAAATAAAATTCAAAATCAAATGACACCAAAACAAAACTAAACATCAAAATAACAGAGTATCAAAACAAGCAAAAATTCAAATGGCATCAAAACGAAACAAAATTCAAACTAATATAGCATCAAAACAAAAGCAAAAATCAAATCTAAACAGCACAAAACAAGGCAAAATCAAATCTAAATAGCACAAAACAAGGGCAAAAATCTAAATAACAGATCCTCAAAATACAAACAAAAATCAAAAGGCAATAGTATCAAAACCAAAGCAAAAATTAAAATAAAATAGCATCTAAAACCTCTGCAGTTCACATTTTTTGACCCCCCCCCCAGTCAGTAGTAATTATTAAAAAGAATGCCAAAATTTGAAATATGAGTGTGAATGAACCTTTACAAATAGATTAGGACCAGTGGCGGTCCCAGGATTTTGTCAGGGGGGGCCCCAAATTTTTTTTTTTTTTTTCGTTTTTCATTTAAGCTCTTTTTCGGCAGCGAAGGCTATTTAGACCTATTCTATTGATTTATTTCACCCAAAATTTAAAAAAATTTCCAAATTCGTCAAAAATCGATTTTTTTTTTTCTTTTTTTAATTTTTTTCTCGTTATAGCTGAATTTTATAGTCGAAAAAAAATAAGTTTCTCAAATTTTCAACTTAAAATATTAATTTTTTTTAGCTCGTCATAAAGGCGACATTATATATTTTACCTTTGCAGTCGTATGTCGCCATTTAGGCATCCTAATTTTTTTGTAGTCAAATTAAAGCCAAATAATATCATAATATTCATTAAAAACTGTCTGGGATCCGAACCCGCGACCCTTGGAATACAAGGCTAACCCTAGGGGGTATGGAAAATTTTTTGAAAATTAGGCATTGAAATTTGCGTTTTTAGCTATCCTGAGACGTGAAAAATTTATAATTTTTTTGTTTAGTTTTAAAATATTAAATAAAACTTTTGAATTTTTGTTGTCCAATGGGGGGGGGGGGCCCCTCTGGGCCCCCCCTGGGACCGCTAGTGATTAGGACCTCACAAATTGGGTCCTTTGTTGGTGAACAGGCCCTGTTGACCTTAAGAAAAGGATTGAAGGATCGACAACCACAAAATCTTTTTTTTTGTTCAAAATTTTTGCCACTTGTGTTTTCCCAGATCTCTGGATTTGCACTATTGAGGAGGGGGAGGGGGATCAGCAGGGTTGACATGCAACTACAGTGGTTAGCCAAATTATTACAGGTAGTTACACTAAAGATGTTCGTGTTATTCAAGATTCAACCACTCTTGCAATGCAATGAATGGTTTACTGATCCTTTTTAGTGCACTTTTATGCATGATCCCGCCCCCTTGCCACAAAGCAAAATCTCATCGCATCTTTTCAAACTCAGATTTCGGCCAGGCCTAAGTTTTTCGGCTGGCTTTTAACCGAAACTTTGGTCGGTTCCTACTTACAACCAACTTATGGGCATAACGCAAAATTTTTTGAAAAAAAAAAATCGATTTTTTTTAAGGCAATAATGGATTTTTTCAAAATCGATTATTTGGTTTCGATCCGATTCAGCTTCTGAATCTACCAACCCTAATAGGAGCAGCCTGGTGGATAGAAGGATGAATAAATAAAATCCGGATCTGATGATCAGGCAATTTATTTGGATTAATTCTGTCCGCTATAAGTCGACGTTCGGGAGCCAAAACGACTCCTTCTTCAGGACCAAGCGGGTATTAATCTAGAGCTCTGGCCAGGGGACTTTTAAAATGTGAAATTTCATATATTGGAATTGAAGAGTGTGTGACTTCCGGAGAGAGCAAATCAAGATATTTAATTTAATTTAGGGCTGCTCTCGGGCTTAGTGTAGGGGTTTAAGCCTTTTTGGATACCAAATGGCTTAAATAAGAATGCCTGGACCCCCAATATTAAACATACGAGTATCGTTAAAAGTCTTAAATGGCCTAAGTTGCCGAAAAGACTGTGTGAATGAGGGAAAAAAGTGTGAGTGTTAAATAAAAAAAATCTGTGTTATGATGGCGACCACAACTTTCTCTTACCTTCGGTAATCGAAGTTGTGTACTGTGCTTGTCACCCAGATTTTTGTGTCGACATGTATTTAGTTCCCGGCAGTAGGGAATATTTGAATTCAGATGTAAAATTTATAAGTATGGGAAAATATTTATATTTTGTTACCATGGCAACCATTTATCCTATCTTTCCTATGAAGCACAGAGTAAAGTGTGCTTCAAACAATTTTGAGGGCAAAACGAGAATATACATTTAAAAGAGTATCTAAAAAATAATTGATTTTGAATTTTTATCAAAATCGTTAGAGCGAATTTTGAGAAAATCGAAAAAAACTGAAAAAAAGTACATCAGTAAAGTACTAGTAACCTTTGGCCGATTTTGATTAAAAGCTTATTTTCCGGTCCCAGGGGGTGTTTAACTTAAATATAAAATTTCAACCTCCTAGCTCAATTCCTTCATGCTTAAAATTGAACACACACCCACCCACCCACACACACACCCACCCACACACACACCCACCCACCCACAGACAGACCATGTCGCGAAAACCACTTTTTGGATTCAGGGGACCTCAAAACGTGAAGATCCATCAAAATCTCGACATCGAATTTTTGACATGAATCCAATACTTTCTCTCTATATATATATTACATATATACATAGGTAAGAGAAAGTAAAAGAAGAGGGAAATGATCCCTTCTACTCAAGAGTGAATCGCTCCTCAGCTATCTCAATGCAAATTGATAGAATGAGTAAACAGGAACAAATAGCCAAGGTTATTTACACGTTCAATAGATCGATTTACAAGATTATTAAAAATAGAAAAATTTCTTTTTAAAGCCAAGACAATAGTTTCTATTCTATTTTATTTTGTGAAAGTATGTATTATTATTTGGGAAAAGAAAAAAAAAATCTGATTGATTAGTTTCAGCAATGATGCAGAAAACAAAAAAATTATGATTACAATTATATTTGCCAATCGAGTAATCATTTCGAACGACAACAGATAGAAGATTTTAGTTTCTAAACTTCTCAATCACATAGAAAAAAAATAATTTTTAGTTTTATAAAAAATAAAATAATTTTTCTAAGAAATGAAAAAAATCTGGTGTGATTTACCCACGGCACATAACTTTCTCTCACCTTCGGTAATTGAAAGTTGTATACTGTCCTGTCACCAGGGGCGTATATAAGGGGGGGGGGCGAGGGGGCCCGCATATAAATAAAAATATATGCATTTATTTATTTATTTATTTATTTGAATTAAATATAACAAGTACTAAGGGCTACAGAGCCTATGCTCTAAATCAGCCCTGATAAAACAAAATCAAAAAAATTGTTATTTTTCTTAATTAATTAAGTATTTTAGTTATTATTCAAAATCTTTTAAAATCAAAGTATTGAAAACCAAATTTTTTTATATTCATGGAATGAGGTGGTTTTGTGCTTTGGAATGCAAAAAAGATCAAAACCACGGTTATTTGGTCTGGGGACTTTAAAGGATAGCTATTCGATACATGTATAGTGATATACAGACATCAGCGAGGCTTGACCCCCCCCCCCCCCTCGAAATGTTTGATTGGCCCAGCAGTGCGAAAAAATATAGTTCCGAGGGAAAATTTTTTTCCGCAGGGTGAAAAACTTTGGTTCCGTAAAAGGCTGCAAGAATTTCGCACGGACGGGAAAAAAATTTTCCACAGGATGGAAAACTTTGGTTTCGCAAAAACAAAATTTTTAGCAGGGTGGAAAAAATTTATCAATAGTTTCTATAAAAAAAAAATTTCGCAGAAAAATTTTTGAGTTCAGGCCCCCCCCCCCCCGAAAAAAATTTCTATATACGCTTCTGGCTGTCACGTGCCAGATTTTTTTGTGTCGAGATATATTTAGTTTTGCATAACACCTTAGTTAGAAAATGTTGTTTTGGATATTTTATACACAATTCAAGGGATGATGAATTAGCCGCCAACAAAAAACAAAATTTTTTATTTTCTCTGTCGACGTTTCGAACGCTCATCGCGCTCATCATCAGGACAGATAGAAAAGTCATAAGCTTAGGTGTTTGATATAGCTTGTCATATATAGATAGATAAATAAATACTGATGATACATCAAAACAAAATGAATATCTATAAAAAAATATAACAACAACTGTAGACAACAAAAAATTGAACAATTACAAGATAGGCCTTTTATCAATTATTTTATAATTATAGTTAGGCGTTTGCTGTTTTTTGTTCGAAACGTCGTCATAGAAAATTAAAAATTTTGTTTTTTTGTTGGCTGCCTATTCATCATCCCTTGAATACATATATATCAGCCATATTCAGTTATAATTTATACACAATATAAATAAATACAAAATTTTATAAAAAATGGAAAAAATTTGTTAAATGTGTAAAAAGGGGACCGCCTTTTGAATCGAAATTAACATGCAAATCCCCATATGGGGATTTAACATTGGCTCTATGGAACGAAGAGCCGGAAAATTAATTTGAAAAATCTGAAATACATCAGTCAAGTGAACTTCAAACAAATTTCATGAAAAATTTCACTGATAAGCTTATACTTTTTAAAGAGTATCTAAAAAAAATAGTTGATTTATGAATTTTAATAAATATCGTAGAAAAAAAATGAAAAAGTACATAGGTAAAGTACAAGTACTTTTTGGTCGATTTTGATCAAAAGCTTCGTCTTACTTAAATATAAAATTTCAACCTCGTAGCCCTTTTCGTTCTTGTTTTTTTTTTTTTTTGCTCACACACACAGACCATGTCGCGAAAACCCATTTTTTGGATTCAGAGGACCTCAAAACGTGTATATCCATCAAAATCTCGACATTGAATTTTTGACATGATCGCAATACTTTCTCAATATATTTACATATAAAAAACCTAAAGAGTTCACTCAAATTTTCTTTAATTTAATAGGTACTGTACGCCTATAATGCAAAGTGTTGTTTGTTGTCCCCTTCGCTTCCTCTGGCCCACTTAAAGGGATGCATATTTTATCTAAAGAACAATTGAATATTATTTCCGGCTTTTCAGGAAATGATTCTAACTTAATTTTCAACTCCTACCTGGGAAGGGAAGGGAAGGGCAAATTATTGACCCTATACCCCACTCCCCCACCATTACTACATAAATTTCTGAGTCCGATTATGCTTTATTTTAAGACTTGCTTGAGACAAAAAAAAAAAGTATTTTTAAACGATTAGGTGAGTGCGTGTGCAAGATAACTTAAAAATGCAGCGAGTTAGATCCATGAAATTTGAATGTTTCTAGATCTCTTTCAATATTTGGAATAAATGCGTCAACCTGAAGGGACGATGACACTATCTTTTATACAGTGTATGTCATAGTAAGATAAATTATATTAATTTACACAATTTGCTTCTCTTGGAATTAACTAGCTATCCCGAGGATAAGCTACTTGACTTTGACCTTTAGGTCTTTTCACATCTAGTTAAGTTAATCATATGATTAAATAAGGTATAAGGCTTAAGGGTTGAAATTAGGAACAAACCCTTGTTTATTTATTTTTAAATTTTTGATAATAGCTATAATTAATTATTTTAATTTTTAATAATTTTTATAAAAGATGATTATATTAAGTTGCTAACTTCACAAAAGTCTTCTTATACCTCACAATTATACCGCTAATTATATGTGAAAAAATTCATTTTTTTAACTCAAAGGTTAGGAGTGTTCTTGTTTACTACATCGATGATTTACTGTCGATAAGATAAGTTTGCTAGTTGACTAGAAGTGATGCAACTGGCCCTTGGAAGTTTTTTTTTTGACGTGAGAACGTCTTACAGTGCATTAATAGTGGCCGGGTAGGGAGGCATGCAAGAAAAAGTTTAGCAGCTTTTATAACTCCTGTCTTAAGAGGTATGATGAATATACGGTTAGAAAGAATGGTTTTTCAGCTAAAGATTCCACCATTTATTTTTTTCTATCATTTTATTTTACCGCGCGGCGGGTAAAATAATTATTGGGAACAAGACGTTGTCAGGTTAAAAGACCAACGACTCAGCCAACATCGAATTTTTTTTTAACACACGAGAAAGTTGAGGGGTGATCACTGCACATTTATTTCATAAGCAGCACCGTCCCTGAGTATTGAACTGGAATCTCGGCAAGAAGGATTAGCGTAGCGTGATGACGACAAGCCGTAGAGAGTGTCAGCGCTCTAACAATGAAATCATTCAGACCCTGAACCTCTCTCTCTGTAATGATTCGTATTTGCAAAAGGCAACCATATCTTCTACCAAATATTTAACTTTGAAGAAAATATCTATTTAATCGTCTCAGTTCATATTTATTTAAGGCCACGATTCAAAAGTACATCTTCATTTTAATATTTTAAGGTGGGAAAGGATAATTTCAATCAACCTCGGCGTCCAAAAAAAAAAAAAAAAGAAGAAATTATGCATTAAAAGGAAGCAGAAGCCAAAGGGGTTTCATTTTTTTCCGAAGACCTATGACCAGTGGTCACATGCAGACAGGAAGAAAATAAAAACAAAAGGAGAATTATAAAAGGGGAACTCAACTGCGGGAACTGAAAAGATGTTGAGATTAGAGAGGAACATTTATTGCAGTATTTGACCAAGGTGTTATGGTTAGAGAATAACAATAAAATTTATTGTTGTTTGCTTTATTCTAAGGTCTGGCGACTGACTAGCAACAGTTTCGGTAGCCCAACTACCTGCAAAATACATTTTTATTTAATTTACTTTTTTTTTTTTTTTAAGGTCTTTTTCGGCATATAAGGCCATTTAGACCCCATCCCTATTTATTTCAAACTAGCTGCAGTAGGGTTGCCTTCGGCAACCCTACCCCGCTAATCCTGGCGGGCGGCGTCTCGGGATATGACTAAAAATTGTCCAGATAAATGTATTTTAATTAATTATGAGGAAGAGTTTTTATTTTTTATTTTAAATATTTGATTAATATATTTTTCAATTATTTACACTCTAAGAAAGCAACATTTTAAATTTTATTAAAATCGAATGGAAAATAAATTTCAGGGGGGCAAGGGGGTCTAAAATACCATTTTCAATTATTTACACTCTAAGAAAGCAACATTTTAAATTTTATTAAAATCGAATGGAAAATAAATTTCAGGGGGGCAAGGGGGTCTAAAATACCATTTTCAATTATTTACACTCTAAGAAAGCAACATTTTAAATTTTATTAAAATCGAATGGAAAATAAATTTCAGGGGGGCAAGGGGGTCTAAAATACCATTTTTCAATTATTTACACCCTAAGAAAGCAACATTTTAAATTTTATTAAAATCGAATGAAAAATAAATTTTAGGGGGGCAGGGGGGTGATTGAACTTTCTGAGATCTAAAATACCATTTTTCAATTATTTACACCCTAAGAAAGCAACATTTTAAATTTTATTAAAATCGAATGAAAAATAAAAAAAATAATAATTTTAGGGGGTGGGGAGGGGGGCGCAGAGCGGAAAAATCTTTTCAAATGTCGAATTGTTAGGGGGGGAAGAGTTTTTATTTTTCATTTTAAAGATTTGATAAATATATTTTTCATAAAGCGAGTTAGATCCTGTTTTCCAATGCTTTGCTATGGGGTAATTGATAACCCCCCAAAAAGGGGGGTTCCCTACCCCTAATTCGATATAATGATAGCCTAAAACCACCCCCGGAAAATTCCCTACCCATTAAAAAAAACTCCATGAAAATCGGTCCAGTAGTTTCGGAGTCTATGCGTTACAGACAGACAGACAGAGATTGTCTTTTATATAATAGTATAGATAAAAGATTAAAAATTAAATGAAAATGTATTTTGCAGGTAGTTGGGCTACCGAAACTGTTGCTAGCCAGTCGCCAGACATTAGAATAAAGCAAACAACAATAAATTTTATTGTTATTCTCTAACCACAACACCTTGGTCCAATACTGCAATAAATCTTCCTCTTCTTTTAAATATTATAGATTTTAATTCGGCAGAGCATTGACCATGATAGTACCTATAGAAGAGATGATTTTGATGATTAGTAGAGAAAAAAATTTGGCTGTAATGTAACGATGGATGAAGTTAAATTTTTTTTTATGAAGTTTCTTATTCGGACGGAACTTCACCTCTCCAGAATATAGAATCAAAACCTTCTCCGACCAAGTAAGAAACTGCCTAAAAAAACTTTAATGAATTGCTTCAGATCTGTTTTTGTATTAGGGCTGAGAGATAAAAATAACAGAGTTTAAATAATTTAATAATATTTTTTTTACTCTATATGCGATCTATTTCGTAGATGGAATAAGAATATTTCATTATTACAATTTTAATTTAATTTTTGAAATAGCTGACCTGACGATGTCCTTTAGACAAAAAAAAAATATTATTAAATTATTTAAACTCTGTTGTTTTTATCTCTCAACCCTAATAATTACAAATATAAAGAATTATATATATCATGTGTTAGTCCATGAGGTAATTATGAAAAACATATAACCAAGTATTTATTAATTTAAATAAGCGAAAAATGAGGTACCGCCGGGATTTGCACCACGGATCTTGTCGATTTACGCTAACACGCCCTACCGTTGACCACAGTACGCACTCGCTTATTTAAATTATGATAGATCGCTGATTTCAGTCTACTAGAGAAACGCCGCTCTAATCAAGCGTTCAGATTTCTCCGCTGCTGAGGCTTCTCTAGTAGACTGAAATCAGCGATCTATCATAATTTAAATAAGCGAGTGCGTACTGTGGTCCAACAGTAGGGCGTGTTGAGCGTAAATCGACAAGATCCGTGGTGCAAATCCCGGCGGTACCTACATTTTTCGCTTATTTAAATTAATAAATACTTGGTTATATGTTTTTCATAATTACCTCATGGACCAACACATGATATATATAATTCTTTATTTATTAATTGCATAATTGAGTTAATTTCTCAAAACGTCCATCTAGATCGCGCCTCAGTAACGGAGAAATCTGAACGCTTGATTAGAGCGGCGTTTCTCTAGTAGACTGAAATCAGCGATCTATCATAATTTAAATAAGCGAGTGCGTACTGTGGTCCAACAGTAGGGCGTGTTGAGCGTAAATCGACAAGATCCGTGGTGCAAATCCCGGCGGTACCTACATTTTTCGCTTATTTAAATTAATAAATACTTGGTTATATGTATTACAAATATAATTTTTTTAAACTAAAAAATCTGGGTGGCCTGGCCACGGATATCAAAATCGTTGCCAATCGAGCCAAGCGTGGCAAAACCTCAGGTCAACGTTTCGGTCCTAGGTTTGGACCAAAGTAGGACCGATCTAGAAGAAATGTTTTATAGGAAAAACCAGTAACCAGAAGACAAATGGTTCCTGTTTAGGGGTTTTAATATTTTTAAAAAATAAAAATATTCCATTTAGTGAAGGGAGAGAGCCCTCTGGGCTCGGTGTAAGGGTTAAGGGTGCTAAGCTCGTATATCAAAAATCGCGGGTTCGGACCCCAGGCAGTCTGATGATTTTATTTAAGCCATTTGGATACCAAATCAAAATCTCGACATCGAATTTTTGACATGAATCCAATACTTTCTCTCTATATATTTCATATATAGGGTAAGAGAAAGTAATAACTATAATATGTATAGGCTTAATGGAAATTAAAAACAATTTTTTTTTTTTATTTTTTATTTAATTATCCAAAGTGGCTTAAATGAGGGGTAAGTTATGGGATAAGTTTCGACTCAACTCGGGCTCGAGTAAGCAAAAAGATAATCTCAGCCCCGGTAACAAAAAGCTCAATCCTGGGAGGCCCAATTGCCATAACTAAGGATTCCAGGACTAACCTATGAAATATATCCATCTTAAATTAAAACAGTCAACCCTTGACTCTATGAAACAGGAAAAGTTAAAAACACTAGGTTATAAATTTCAAAGATTAATCTTCTGTCGAAATGTACATTAAAAATAAATAATTTAATTTTAATTAAATGTTTGCAACTTATAACCTAGTGTTTTTAAATTTTTTTCCTATCTATCTATTGAATTGATTATATTCTCTTTCGGCTACAAATGTTTCATAAATTTGAATACTTGAGCGTTCAACAGTCTTGTTTCTCGGGGGCCATAATTTTTTTTTTTTTTTTTTCTAATCATATGGCGATAAAAAGCTGATAAGAAAGCGTCAACTTTCTCTCGCATTATTTTTAATATTGTGTAAAACTCGATAATGAAGTCTAGAAAGAAATGAAATGTATGCAAGTAGTGAGTGGTCAATGAATAAACAAGAGGCTCTGGCGCCAATCTAATAGGCGTTCAACATTAAGAATGATAATCATAAAAAAAGCAATTGATAACCTTTTTATTTAAAGGTCTTTTGGACATCTAAGAATTTGGATGTTAATTTAATTTAAATCAAATTTTTTTCGCTTTCTATAAGAAAAGTGACTTCTTCATTTGGCCGAGCAATCCAGCTTGCATTGCTTGTTGATAACGATCCTGGTGGCTGTTGTTCTTTCTTGTTGCCAATTGTTAAAAGAACGAACAATAGTCACCAAACCCAAGACTTTCTCGTATCTTCTACTAATGTTAAATTTAAATAATTAGAGTCCTGGTGTGCAAAAAGACAATTGTAGAAAAAGGGCTAAGATTTTTGGAAGTAAATATTATAAAAATCAATTGTGGTGAGTTTTATAATCCGTACATTTCGAATGCATTATCAGCAAACCTCCATCTTAGGAACCACAGTCGATTATGCACTCTGATGGTATGAAGTTATCTTGAAAGCAAGGTTTCGTTCGACAAACTCATCGGAACCTTTTAAAATAATTAGAGTTGTGGTAAGTAAAATGGACAATCACTTACTTATTTACTGACAAAAATCTTAGTCTTTAGAGGATAACCGTTATTTGAATAATATATATATTTGGATCCAGGCATTTCTATTTAAGCCATAATAAAAGAAAATTATTACTACGTATTCCAATCCAGTGCCTGCTTGAGGTTTTGTTTACATTCAAAGAATACACAACTGCAAAGAATACATCGATTTTTCTCTATGCATTTCCTTTGGGAGAAATCGTAACTTTAGGAATTAATAACTCAAAAAGTTATAGGAATTTCGGGACCTGAGTCCTTTTCCTGGACTCTCCATAACGTCCTCTATAAGACTGCAAAATCTCGTTTCAAAATTGCAACGGCAAGTTGGTCAAACAAAGCGTGACAGACGGACACTCCGCTATTATTATATATAGATTATGATTACAAATAAATAGGTGGGTTTCTATTCAAACATGTTTTATAGTGGCGTAATAAGAGACAAATTGGACGAGGTTATGCATGAAGGAACCAAGCGCCACCAACCTAAATCCGAGATAGGGGGGGATTTCATTTGCACAATTGTAAAACAAACCCAATGGCAATGTCTGTTTTGTCTTGTTTTATACAAAAAAAAAGTGCACAGAGTTGTTGTGATTTAAATAAAGAGGTAGATCTTATTTTCCCTACAAGATGGAGATCTATTCTCAATTTGGATCTTAATGGCGCTTGGTTCCTCTATGCATAACATCGTCCAATTTATATTTCTTATTAAAAAAAAATTTACTTGTTGCATTCTTGTTTTGTTTTATTTGGGGTGCGTGTGAGTGGGGGGGGTAATTTTTTTGTGAATTTTTCAAGAAAATATATCCCTGTCCAATTTATTATATTTTGATAAATAAAATAAATTTGCTTAGGCGATTTCTTTTCTATTTCAAATGGGAAAGTCATTCTACTCTAATTCAAACTGTTTTTTTTTTCCTCCTCGTCTCTTTGTGCATGAGTAACTCTTTCTCTCGCGTTAAATTGTTACTAATTTATTAACGACCTTTTGTTTAGGCAACTGGGGCTTTTGTTTTGTGCTAATTTGATATTCGGTATGTCTGAGTGCTTCTATTATTAGTACCTTTTTTTTTTTGCGCTTTCATTTTTAACAATATCTATAGCACTAAAATATTTCTTTTTAAATTTGGGCCGGGGATGTTAACAGGATCTCGAAATCTAAGCACGGATGGCTGGACCCGAGAGTCAATTTTTTACGCTATAGCGTATGACAAGTAGATACACCGTTTTCGAAAAATGGAGTGTTCAGGACACAAGAGACAAAGCATAGCCTATTGAAAAACTCATGAACTAAAAAAAAAAAAAACGCCCAAAGACCCTACCCTTTATTGAAGGCAGCTGCAAATAAGTATTTTAGAAATCGCGAATAAGCCCCCGGGCTTGGTGTAGTTGATAGCGCGCCTGCCTTGTATACCAAGGGTCGGGGGTTCGGATCCCAGGCAGTCCGATGATTTTATTTAAGCCATTTGGATACCAAATGGTTTAAATTAGAATGCTTGAACTTTTTGGAATTTAGGCTTTCACAGTTGCTATCATTAGTAAAATAATTACATTTTCGCTTTAACTGCCGTTTATTTGTAAAAATTACAACGTTTTTCCTCAACCAGCTCAATTGAGATTGTCACAGATGTAACAACCTTTGTAATCTTAGCTGAATTGTACCTGAAGAAGGCCACAGAATGAGTGGCCGAAACGTTGTAATTTTTACAAATAAAACCACAGTTAAACCGAAAATCTAATTCTTTTACTAATGCTTGGACCCCCAATAGTAGATATATATATGAATAAATTATGAGT
>JAKCPI010020241.1:0-12689 GCA_023213315.1 Euborellia annulipes | reverse complement strand
GGGACCACAAAACATGTATATCCATCAAATTTTGACATGATCGCAATACTTTCTCTCTCTATATATTTCATATGGAGGGTAAGAGAAAGTAAAAAAATATTAACAAATTATAGATTATTTAAATTTTGTACCAAGATAGATAGGCGAGAAATGGAGAAATGGCAACAGAGCAGAAAATGTGCGCATGCGCACTTTTCGTCCTCCGCCGCCGCTTGACGTGTCTACAGCTCGTCTTTAACTTTGTCGTGTCATAATTATAAAATTATTTCGATTTTTATGCAATTTTCTTTTCTAAATTCAATTTAAAACTAATTTTCGATAGAAAATGAATACATTATTTAGGAATATGTAGATAAATATATTTAAATTAGCCTTAGATTAACGTTTTTTATTAGATATAAAAATCTCACAAACATGTCTTATTTATTCCCATTATTGTGTATATTTCTTATAATTCCAAACAGTTTGACTTTTTATTTGCCCGGCTTAGCCCCCGTAACTTATTGTAGTCATGAAACATTATCAAATGATTGTAAGGTGAGTTCGTTTAATCTTATTTTTTCAAGTACAAAGTTGGCCCTTTCCAGGCATGATTCATTTCATTGTTCATCAATCAATTCTTATTTTGTTTTATATATGTAGATTATTCAACATATATAAAAAAATGTGAACATTAAATGATTCGATTGAAAATTTTTTCATAAATTTCAATTTTATTATCTATATTTAGTTAATTGGAATTTATTGTATTACTTTTTGTTTCTTACAAGAGAAGATAAAATTTATCAAAATTTTAAATTTAAAAAAGTTCTTATCAAAATTATATTTGTCTCAAAATTCACTTTAATAAAAAAACTCTTTTTTAACACAATATATTTTGCTTTTTATAAATTTTCTTTGGTTTGATTGCGAGGGAAGTTGTCTAAATGCATCTCTTATTCTCATTATTATCATTTTCTCAATAAGAGCTTAATTAATTAATTCCTATCTGGTCTCTTAAAAAAATTTAAATTAGAAAGAAAAGGGATGATATTTTTACGTTTTTTATTTGGAGGAAGATTGCAACTGACAACCGAAACGTGGACAAATATTTATCATCATCGCCAAAATATTTCACCTTGGGTGTCTTCATCATAATTCATCCATTCATAATTCCAAAAGTTAATAAATAAATGTTTTTAATTTTACTACAAGTATTGCATCCCCATTGAAGGTCAAAGGTAAACATCACACACCAAATTAAGAAAAGACCATCACCATCAATAAATCAAATAAGTTAAATTATTAATAAATTGTTTCTAATCTTTTTAAATCTATTTTGATATTAAATATATTATTATCGGTAGATAAAATATTTTTCTTTAAAGTAATACCTTTAATCACATGTGACAGTATCGCAATTTTTCTGGGAGTTTTACCCTTTTCTCTCCCTTTCTCTAAAGCCAAAGAAAATAAGATCAGATGAAAAGAAATTATGGAAAAATTTTCAATAAAATAATATCTGTAGTTGTATCTCTTCTCACTAATAATCTCGGTTACTGAACCGGATTATATTCACTCATTACGACTTGACAATTAAGGAAATCATGTTAATCAAATGAATTTTTTCCAGACCGAGGTGGAGCTCTATGTCAATAGATTAAATACAGATGAATCAGTTATTCCTTATGAATATTATTAGTAAGTATCATATTTTCTAAATAGTTTTAATATATTTAAAAAAATTCTTCCCCTCTCCTTCTTGCATAGATCCACTAATTTGTTATTACTTCAAACATCTGTCACCAATTAATTTCAAAAAGGAACCTAGAACTTTACCCCTTTCGAAATTTTGTATCATACTAACAACCATACAAACACATGAGCGATGAAGAGAGTTTTCCTTCTCACTGGATTTCTACTAAAGGAGTAGATAACACTCGTGTTTTTCATCATTTTGAACATATCCTTTATAAAAGAATTAATACTATAAAGGAAGAGTGAAAACATAGGCTTTATAGTCCAAATTTGATAGTAAACAAAAAGAGAAGTTAGTAAAATGAAGCAAATTTATTATAAGTGCAAGATATAATGAATTGGTGAACCTTGCTTTAATAATAGTAAGAATATTTGCCTGAAAAAACTACGGGAGAACAGCATTCGTTCACAAAATAAAATAATAAACTGAGACAAGACAAGATTATTTGTATTATTGATATATTATTTACTTAACCAAACCTATCTTCGACAAGCAACCACCAAGGATTGCATTATAAATAAATTAATTTGCTTAATTGGTGATAAGATGGGTGAAGAGATTTTCTATTTCGAGCAGTTTAGGATAAAAATCGGAAAACCTATATTATCTAATAAATTGGATTAAATATTAAATTAATTTTTATTTTATTGGTGTTAGCATTATTTCATGATAAACCCATTGACCCTTCTAATATTTTTGCATAAAAACGAAATTACTATTATCCATATTAGATAATTTTTTACTTTCTCTTAGCTCTATATATGTTAATATATAGAGAGAGAAAGTATTGGATTCATGTCAAGATTTTGAAGGATGTTCACGTTTTAAGGTCCCCCGAATCCAAAAAAGTGGTTTTCGCGACATAGTCTGTCTGTCTGTGTGTGTGTGCTGTGAACAAAATATCTCAAGAACTAAAAGCGCTAGGAGGTTGAAATTTTATATTTAAGTTAGGCACCCCCATAGGACGTGACACGAAGCTTTTGAACAAAATCGACCAAAGAGTACTAGTACTTTACTAATGCACTTTTTCAGTTTTTTTCGATTTTCTTAAAATTCGCTCCAACAATTTTGATTAAAATTCAAAAATCAATTATTTTTTAGATGTTCTTTCAAATGTATATTCTCATTTTGGCATTGAAAGTTTCTGAAAACCACTTTACTCTTGTACTTCATAAGAAAAATAGGAGAAATGTTTGCCATGGTAACAAAATATTATATAAATATTTTCCCATACTTAACATCTTGAAATTCGACTCTTACTGTCGGAAACTGAATATATGTCCACACAAAAAATCTGGTGTGACAAGCACGGAACACAACTTTCTCTTGCCTAATGGAAAGAGAAAGTTGTGTGCTGTGCGACCAGTCACACCAGATTTTTTTTATTTATTAAATTGGCCCCGGTTGCCCGACAATGGCAAAATCTCCATTTGGCCAGCATATTAGATAATAAAAATTAACAAATTTTCTAATTAAATAATAAAATTTTTTCACTTCTAGTTTTGATTTCTGTAAATCTAAAAATGATTCCAAATCGCCAGTGGAAAATCTTGGACAAGTGGTATTCGGAGAAAGGATACGACCTTCACCTTATAAAGTAAATATCTTCATTGTTTATTAAAGTTTTTGTGGTTTGAATTATTATTATTAGTGGAATTTTTATTTTATTATTAATTATTCATTAAAAAATAAAAATACTGTACAACGATTCTGCTGTTTATTCTGCAGCCGTTATCAAGTACAGTATTTATATTTTTAATAAAATACAAAATGTGGTCTATAATTAAAAATTCCCCTAATAATCTTCATTGTTAATTAAACTCTGTTAATTAAATTCTCTTGATTCTAGATTGATTTTCTCAAAACTCAAAATTGTACTCATCTCTGTACACACACTTATCAACCTGGAAATAAAGTAGATGAATTTAACTTGAATAAACTTCTGATGGGAATTAGTCTCAATTATAAACATCATTGGATCATAGGTATTTTATAGTTTTTTAATTTCATAATATATCTCTTATGAATATGAGAAATAAATAAATGTACTGCTATTGTTAAGATTTACTCACATGATCTCGGAAAAGAAAATGTTCTGGTAAATTAAAATGCTTTTATGTATTTTACGTTCTCGGATACGCTTCTAGTTAACTTTTCGTCAGTTCTGAAAAGAATGTTTGTTCCCTGGTCAATGCGTACAGTATTTGTAGGCTAGAAGTTTCCTAAGCAGGCTCCACGTGTGTATTTTTGAAATACATTTTTGTGTTAATCTCACCTTGCTTAAGACAATTTTTTATTTTTTTATTTTTTGATGTTCCGAAATTCTAAATTTTATTTCTCCTCAAATTTACTTTAATTTATGAAAGATTCTTTAAAACCAAAAGAAAAAAGAGGAAATCTTGAGTTGATTTTTTCCTTTGTAGGCATAGAAATAGTAGAAACTATCTGAGAAAAATCTTGTGTGACTGACCGTACATCACACACACTTCACTTTTGTATTCGAAAGTTTTGTGTTGTGCTGGACGCCAGATTTTTTGTGTCGTTTTATATTTATTTGAGCATTGGCAGGAAGTGGCAGCCAGGGAGGCCTGTCTCTAAATCAATGAAACTCCTCGGACGTTTCGGTCCATATTTATTCGACCATCATCAGGCAATCAGGCTACAATAGATTTTTATTCAAAATTAATATTATTAACAATTAAAACTTTGAAACTCTATTGTAGCCTGATTGCCTGATGATAGTCGAATAAATTTGGACTTCGTCAATATTTGGGCGTTTCATTGATTGAGAGACACTCCTTTCTTGTGAGTATGTTTATTTGTTGGTAGGCTGAATGGCCTATGGGGGATCGAACCCAGGATATGTAGCCTATCCGGGGCACCAGACCAACACGAACAACTATATTTTCTATAAATGCAGTTGGCATTGCATTTCTCTTCCGAGAGAATTAAGTGAGAAATCTTTAGAGTTACAATTAGAAAACAGGAAATCTGAAAACTTTATTTTCTTTCGAAAAAATAAAGATTTTTTTATTTAATCTGGCTGCAAAGTTCCTTCGGATCCTGAATAAATTTCCACAGCTATAATAAAACTTTATAAGTTTATATAAAATTAAGGTTAAAATTTATTATAGTTTATTATTATTAGTTATTTATAGTTATTTATTATAGTATATTATATTATTATTTGAAATTATTTGATATATAATTTATTTTTAGATAATATGCCTGTTACTTGGTGTTATAAAGTACGAGATGGCTTGCAATATTGCAGTACTGGTTTTCCAATGGGATGTTATATTAGAGATGCTAGAAGCCAAGAACTTTGTTCTCCAATTGTAAGTATTTTACTGATAACATTTTTTTTAATATTTATAGTCAGTGATTTTTTGGTATTGTCCTAATCTCTATAATATTACAAAGATTTTTTTAAAGCTCATCTATCATTAAAATTAAGATTTCACTTTTTTACTTTTTTATAATAGTTTATCCTGCGTTGCTTTTTTACGCTAGAAAAATATTTTTTGCCTACTGGTAATTTTTATTTTAAAGAATTATTTCACTTATCAACTGTTTTATCGTGCTCGATAATATACTAGCAAACGTTAGAAGTTTTAAATTAAATTGATAAACAAACCATTCATGCTATAAATATGGGAACTTGTGAATTGATAAGAGTCGCGGAAGAACAAATTCGAAAGTGTTTGTTTTGATTAATAAAGCTCCCACTAAATTGAAATCATTAATAAAAATATTTATAATTAGGTTCTATGAACCCAAATTAAAACACAAAACCGACAGACTTCTCTAAAAATATAACTATGATCAAATTCGGCTACCAATTAAGGGGGTTCAGGAGGGAACATTGAATCTTTCTTTAGTCCGAAACTAATGAAGCATTTTTGTGTTTTTTTTTTAATGTTTTAAATTCGTGAGCATTTTATATAATATAATGCTTTTTTTTTAATTACGATTAATTAAAAAATTTTTATATTTATAGAAAATACAAATAAAACTCTATAATGAAATTTGTAATTTTTTTTTTTTAAATCTCAAAATGTAAAAATTCAACCTATTATAAATGAAAGGATGACAAAGTAAAAAATAAATTTCGTATTTATTTAAAAATTAACGGTCAAATAGTTCAGCACTCTTGCAAAAGATGGCAGGCTAGTCTAACAGCTGGCTTTGGCGCTAATAAGCCTATATTTATATATTTTTTTGTTATAAATAATATATAATATATAATAATAATATTTATAAACTATTCATTATTAAAAGATCAACGAAAATCAAAACAAATATAGTCCTACCATCCTGCCATCTGTTGGCAAATTTTCGTAATAGTTGGGCTTTTATATAACTTTTTAAAGAGCCTGGACCCCCATTAGATATTATCATATATAACGGTTATCGTATAAAGTTTTATATGGCCTGAGTTGCCGAAAAGACTGTGTGCATGTGTGTGTGAATGAGAAAAAAGTGTGAGTGTTTAAAAAAAAAAAAAACTTAAAGACCCCTAACGCCATCTTATCGGCAAAAACATGCGAACAGCTTTCCTCCCGAAGCCCCTTAATTTACAAAAATAGTAATGAAGTCTCCTTACCAGGAATTCAATGATAAGTCCAGAGGGGACAAATATGCAAAGCAAACACCAACTTATTTCGTAAAATAGTTTTACCTTAATTTTACCTTAATTTATTTTTTTTATTTTTTGCAGAAAGGATACGTTAAACCCAAAACATTCTATCTTTTTAATCATGTGGATCTTATCATAACATATAATAATGCGGATTCTGAAGAAAATAGTATTACTGGAGGAAAAATTATTTGTAAGCATTTTTATTTATTTGTATTTTAGAATACAAGTTATTAATTTTAAAACAATTTTAGCCATTAAAGTAATCCCTAAAAGCATTCGACATTTAAATAGAACATGTGCTCATGTCGAACCAATGGATTTACCAACCGATCGAATTTCCCAAAAGTTTGAAATTACTTACACTTATTCTGTGTATTTCGAGGTATTATGTTATATATAAGTTTGTGTTATTATACAGATATTTAAAATCATATATTATTAATTTCCAGCCCAACAATACAATTAAATGGTCTTCTCGTTGGGATTACATACTTGAATCAATGCCTCATACCAACATTCAATGGTTCAGCATTCTCAATTCTCTTGTGATTGTTCTCTTTTTATCCGGCATGGTTGCAATGATTATGTTACGTACTCTTCATAAAGATATTGCTCGTTATAATCAAGTAAGAATAATTTAATTTCTCATTTTATTTTTCATGTATTATTTTAATAAATATTTTTTATAGATTGATTCTGGAGAAGATGCTCAAGAAGAATTTGGCTGGAAACTTGTCCATGGAGATGTCTTTAGACCACCTCGAAAAGGAATGTTATTAAGTGTTTTACTTGGTTCTGGAACTCAAGTATTTTTTATGACACTTATTACTCTAGGTAATTTATATACCATGTATTTAAATTATGTTTCTATTTATTTATCGATTCCTGGGGTGGTGGGGGGGGGGGGGCATTGGAGGTTTTAAACCCCCCATTATTTCCCGGCTCTAATTATACGATAAATCATATTCTTTAGCTTGACATTTCTTCAGTGGCGTCATTTTAATTTTTTCTTGGGAGTGGAGGGGGGGGCAAACTTTTTTCTCTTAAAATTTACTTACAAATAAGTAATCAAATTTGGCCAAAATATATTTAATTGTTTAATTTTGTACAGTTTATATACTCGTAGATTTATTTTGAAAGATTTCAGGCAAATGTCCCCCTCCTTCCCTCCAAATGACACGACACCACTGCTTTTCTTGGTCTTGGTGACTCCCTAAACCCAGACTGCAACCAGGGGACTGAGTTACTCATTCATGAGCCTGTTGAATACTCTCAGAGCGACACTGGCGCTAATCCTATAAAAGATCGGTTTTATTTGAAATTTTTACTTCATAAAATGAATGCAAAGTTTCTTAAAAGATCTGATTCTTGTCTCTTTTCATAGTAAATTCTGGAGCTAGTTGTATTTCATTATTTTATTCCCAACCGGGATCGAAACGTCAACGAGGTGGGAATAAAATAATGAAATACAACTAGCTGCAGAATTTCTTCACCTTTTCACCCTTACTGATCTGAATAGAGTGATTGGATAGGAGAAGTTTCTAATAAATTCCACTTATCCACAATCCTTTTTTAATATCTGTGGATAAATAAATTTTAATATAATTTTCCGTTCAGTGATTTTTAGATGCAATGATTTTAAAATGAAATTTATTTTCAGCTTTTGCGTGCCTTGGATTTCTTTCGCCAGCTAATAGAGGTGCACTCATGACTTGCTCAATGATTTTGTTTGTTTGCCTTGGAACTCCTGCTGGATATGTTTCTGCTCGAATCTATAAAAGTTTTGGCGGTGAAAAATGGAAAACAAATGTCTTGCTTACATCTATGCTAAGTCCTGGGTAATATCAACATATTGAATATTATATATTAATATTATTGAAAATTAATTTAAAAAAAAATTAATTTATTTATTTCAGATTGGTATTTTCATTGTTTTTCCTGATGAATTTAATTCTTTGGGGTAAAGGGAGTTCTGCAGCTGTACCTTTCTCTACTTTAATAGCTTTGCTCTCCCTTTGGTTTGGTGTTTCGGTACCACTTACTTTTATAGGATCTTATTTCGGTTTTAGAAAACGAGTAAGTATTTGAAATATTTTTAATAGAAATTGTTACTTTTTCTCCCAATATATATATATATATATACTCAGGGAAGGTGCTCAATGCTCAAACACACAATATAGCGATACAAAAGAAATCTAATGTGACAACAAATTTCATATCTTTCCATAATCGAAGGGAAGAGAAAGTTGAGCAATTTGCGATTAGTCATAGTCCATTTTTTTTTAAATTTATTTGATACGTTAATTATGAATAAATTAAGCCGATATAAAAATTTCGTTTGAAATAAGCTGAGATTTTCCCCCACCCTTCCAAGAAATTTACTTTTTGACAACTGATATATATATACAGGTTCACTGCTAATTCATGGTCCAAACCCTGAAGGCTGGCACAAGACACTGTAACAATCAGTTTTTGTATAAGACAAAAATGACATGGTGAAGCACAAACACAGGAAAGAAAAAAATGAATATTAATAATTAATTAACATCACTTTTGCCCATACATTCCTATACAAAAAGTGATTGTTACGTATCCTGTACCAACCCTCACAGTTTGTACCATGAATTAGCTGTCACCCTGAAAAATAAATTTTATCGTGTTGTGTATATATAATAAATATATCTATTAAACGAGCAATGCATGTTTGTTTGTTTGTAAGCACATCAGTTCTCGAAAACGGCTCTAATAACGATTTTTTTCAAATTTTAAATATATATACCATTTTCGATACCAATATGAAAATGCAAAAATTCGGGTACTAGTATTTTACTTATGTACTTTTATAGTTTTTTCGATTTTTTCTTGAAATTATCTTTAAGGATTTCTTTCAAATTTTAAATATTTACAGTATTTTGCGGTATACAAAACAAATTACGTTTAATCTAGTCTTTGGGAAACTAGTACTTTACTGATGTACTTTTTTTAAATTTTGTCAAAAGAAAAAGCCACCGAGCTCCAGCTCGGTCATCCCGAAACTTGTATATATATATGACTAAATAGGAATATTAATATTTTCAATTTAAATATCTTTTTAGGCTATCGAACATCCTGTAAGAACCAATCAAATTCCTAGACGAATTTTGGATCAAAGTATCTACACACAACCAATACCTGGAATTGTGATGGGAGGTGTTTTACCTTTTGGCTGCATTTTTATACAACTCTTCTTTATTCTTAATTCCCTCTGGTAAATTAATTATTTTTATTATTTTTTTTTTTATAATTAATTAATAATTTTAAAATTGAAATTCTTTTTCTAGGTCTAATCAGATGTATTACATGTTCGGATTCCTTTTTCTTGTCTTTTTGATTCTTGTAATTACTTGCTCAGAAACGACTATCTTACTTTGCTATTTTCATCTATGTGCAGAAGTAAGAAAAAGTTTATAATATTTATTAAATTTTCTTTTATTTATAAATCTTAATTATTTTTTTAGGATTATCATTGGTGGTGGAGAAGTTTCTTAACCAGTGGCTTTACTGCATTTTATCTTTTTGTCTATTGTATTCATTATTTCGTGACGAAACTCAATATAGAAGATATTGCTTCCACGATTTTGTATTTTGGTTATACGCTTATAATTGTATTCCTCTTTTTCCTATTGACAGGTAAGCTTATTTTTCCAAAAATATATTTTCCTTAAGGGGGTGTGGAGTGTCTGTCTAATTATTTCATTATTTAAAAAAAAATATATATTTTTTAATGGAAACTTTCATGGTTCAAAATTAGAAAATTTCCAATAAAGATTTTTATTTACTTTTATAAAAACAATGAAATAATCACAAGTAGAAAATGCATGGGTGGGACTTAATATTGTCCCTCACTGTACTTAAAAAAAAACTAGACTATTATAAGGAATTTTTCAATGGTTTTTTTTTTTTTTTTTTTTAATGAATTTATTTATTTATTTATTTATTTATTACCATGCCCAACAGCATAAACCATGAATTAAATTCATAACGGATTATTGGGACATAAAGTTATAATTTTTTAAATGATTTATTAAAAAATTAGGAAAATCAATTATATTTAATCAATCAAATACAGAAAAGCAAACTGTCTCAATAATTTTAAATTTTTCTTAAATTTAAAAATGAATTTATTATTATTAATCACATATTAATTAAGAAAAATTTAAAGTAAGCTTACACTTACAACTTGTTAGATGATTTATTTAAAAATTAACTGTCAAATAGTTGAGTAGTTTTCCAAAAGATGGCAGGCTAGTCTAACAGCCTGTTTTATCAGTTCCCCTATTAGTCTACATCTGGCGCCATCTTATCGACAAAAACATGCGTTACAACTTCACTCCTACTCCCCCTTAAACACTTTAAAATATATTATATTAATTATTTTTAATTTTTAGGCACAATTGGTTTCTTCGCTTGTTTTTGGTTTGTAAGGAAAATATACAGCGTTGTAAAGGTTGATTAAATAAATGAGAATAAGAATCTAGAAAAAAGAATTTAAATTATAAGAGAATTGAATAATATTTAAAAAAATTAAAATACGCACTCAATTATTTGTGATAATAGACAAATATTACCTATTTTAAATTTATTTAATATTAAAATTCTTATTTAGAGGAAAGAAAAATTATTTACCCTTTTCATATTCAAGTTTTTTTCTACAAAAAAAAATAAATTATTGCATTTGATATTTTATTAGTGTCTGTTCTTTGAGATTTAATTTATTTCTTGAAATATTCTTTAATCATTACTTAATAGTTTCATTATTAATGAAAATAATTTCATATCATGTCTATGAAAATATTTTAAAACTAGAACACATAAGATTAAATAACTTATTTTTTTTTTTAATGAACTGATTTTTTTATGATCCTAAATATTAAGATCTATAAATAAAAATATTTAATTTCACTTTATGATTTTGATTTATTATAAATATTAATGCATTAACTCAAGTTAATAACCAAATTAAAGAAGCATCATTAAACATTATGAAATATTCTTGCAATCTTTTGAAGAATTAAAATAATATTTGTAGATAAGTGTATATAATTTTTAGAATCATTTAATGGGTTTATTTATTCAACTTTTATCCCAAAATATTTAATACACATCACTTCCATTTATCCAATTAAGTGTATAAAAGTTTTTCATTTAATTTTGAGATTTATCTAATTTTTTTCTTAAACAAAATGCTAATTTCTTCAAAGGTCTTTTAAGAAATATAAATAAGTTGAACAAATAAACTTTAATATTAGTTTGTCATTGCAGGATAATTCCTTTCTAAGCTTTAATTATTAGAGTGAAAAAAAAATCTCTGTTTAAAAAATATATAACTCGACTGATGTTTTTAAATTCAATTTTACTATATAATTTTGTTTTTCTTAATTGTAACTTTTTAGAATTAATTGTATTAATAAAATTTGACAGCTATTTTGAAACGATGTAAATTAATTCAAATAAAATACATTATTGAAAATCACCAAATACATATATTAAAAATATAAAGAAACTGTATAGATATATTCTTAATTAAACCTTAAATTAAGCCCAAATATTTTTTTATTAATTAAAAGATAAATTTTTAAATTGACTCTCTAAGAATTTAGTTATAAACTGGTATAGATGTTTACGTCATGCCTAAATCCTCATCTCACTGAAGATGTGGCAGAAATCTACGACGAATTTGAACTAGCAAAGTTAGTAAAGTCAAGAAGTAAAAAATATAATTGTTGACCACTTTATTAACTCAACCAACTTTGATTTTATTAATTTCAAGAAAAATAGACCATATAAGAAACGTTGAATAAAAGGCATATTAAAAAATTTTTAATATTGTATATATGATATATCATTTTTTATTAAGTTTTATGATAGATGTGGTATATTCTTAAATTTCTCGTGATTCCAAAAAACTAAATACCTTTTAATTATTTCATCTAATTTTAGAGTTAATGGTGATAAAACGTAACCCTAACTGGGGCCTAACGGCTAGAATGTGAGAGGAGTGTGTTGGCGCCAAAACAATTTTTTTAATAACACTCCTCACTCTTTATGATCTCCTGGTTGGGAATTCTGCTTTTGCACAATATTATTATTTGAAAGGCATATGGCTGCAAGGAGTAATTTGTGCTGCTATCTCGTGGAGGCATTAAAATTTAATTTTTCTTTTTAATAGACTCCACAAGAGTGCAGCACCAATAAGTAACCTTGTATTATTAGAACACTCCTTACTCTTTATAATCTCCTGGTAGACAATTCTGTTTTTGTACAATATTA
>JAKCPI010020240.1:0-11632 GCA_023213315.1 Euborellia annulipes | reverse complement strand
AACAAAATAAGCCGAAATTGCTAATGTAATAATCTTTTTGAGGCAGAATAATCCCATTTTAGAATTTATCAAATACAGTACAAAATAATTATATCAATAAAATTTAAATGGAGTAATGAAAATAGGTTTTTATTAAGGTGTAGCTAAATTATTAATAATTAGAAGCAGTATTTTTTATGTATATAACAAAAAATATGAAGGTCTTAAAAGTAGTATTATTTGAAGAAAAGTTGCTATTGATGTTTGAAACTCTGATAGGAAAGGGAAGTACTGAAGCAGCAAAAAATAAAGCATGTGATGCCAAATTTCAAAGGGGACTTCGGGGCGAAATTTTTTGTTTTTCCATCCTCCTATAGGCTTATATAAGCTATAAATATAATTAGGCACAAAGATGTAATATTCATTGATGTACAAAAGTTCATGCACATAAAAACGTAAAGTAATTAAGGCAATGTGAGTGTGTATTCGAGAATGAAATAGTATTTAATTAAAGGGTATACTTTAATCTAGATAAATATTTTTTTTTTTTTCAATAAGTAAAATTCAATTGACCTAGAGAAGAATTTAAGAAATCGTGGAAATATATTTAAAATAAGAGGAAAAACAAAGGGAAAAGATTAAAATGAATTAAAGATAATCGAGATAATTTAACGAGTAGAGGTTTGACAACGAAGAGAAACGAAAAGTAAAAGCAACCAGGATTCTTCCTTAGAATCAGTGGCGTCATTTCAACTTTTTCCTGGGGGAGGCAAACATTTTTTTTTTCTTAAAATTTCCCTTACAAATAGGTATATAGAGTACTCAAATTTGGCCAAAAGATATTTAATTTAATTGTATAATTTTGTACAGTTTCTATACTCGTAGATATATTTTGAAGTATTTTTGTTTTTTTAGAATAATATACAATTTTATAAAAATCAGAGCTCTTGGGGGGGGGGCAAATGCCCCCTGCCCCCCCCCCCCAAATGACGGCACTGCTTAGAATCAAAAACAAACAGAAAATTTTCTTTTATAAAAAAAAGTTATTTGTCTCTGAAATCTTCTCCCCCAAAAAATCTAGATATACTACCGTTTAAAAATAATACTATTTTATTTTTATATATACTCGATTTATTTAAAGGAATCCAAAAGAATCAATCAATATTCCTATCGACATTTCCGGGGCTTCTGATACTTGGGTATATTACAATTATATACTAGCGATTGCAGGAAGCATGTATTCATTTTAAGGGTCTATGACCTGAAGATAGGCAATGTAAGTCTGGGCCCAAAATATAGAAAGAGGCAAAACAAAATACCCAATTTTCTTCTAGCTTTAAGAGAGAAGGAAAGAAACGACCAAGGCTAGAATTTGAATTAATTACTCTTATGTTGGAAACAGCAAAAGTTAATTTCTAATAGCCAATAGCTTGAAGGTTTACTTTTTTTGTTATTCTGATCTTCCGAAGATCAGAATAATTATCGTCAAAGTCTTATATGGCCTAAGTTGCCGCAAAAACTGTATGAATGTGTGTGAGTGTGAATGAGAAAAAGTGGAATGTTTAAAAAAAAAAAACAATTTTCAAAACGTGTATATCCATCAAAACCTCGACATCGAATTTTTGACATGAATCCAATACTTTCTCTCTATATATATTAACATAGAGGTAAGAGAAAGTAAAAAAGAATTTTGGCGAAATGACATTTTTGTAATCTACTTCATTTTCAATGCTCTAATCGTTTCATGTAGAATCTCTCGACACTTTGATTAAAAGTCGATAGTTACTGTGTTTTACCAGGGCCCAAAGTGCATTTGCAAGATAAATATAAAGACTATCGTTTGAGTTTCGCTTTTACTTGTACCCAGAAAAAAACAAGGTATTATTGGAGAATACGTTTTCAAAAAAGAAAATGAAAGCAAGCTCCGTTTATGGCTGGCTAAAATATTCAAATGAAACAATATGATGACACACACCCTTTTTGTTTAAAGGGAACTGAATCATCAAAGGGATTTTGTTGTTGTTATTCAAAGGAAAAATCATCGGCACAATGATAGAAAAAGAATAAAAACACGAATATTTTAATTAGTCTTTAGAGCAGTGGTTCCCAACCGGTGTGCCCGGGCACCCAAGGGTGCCGCGAGAATGCCTAAGGGGTGCCGCGAGATATTTAGATAAAAAAAAAATAAAAATAAAGAGGCGGAAAAAATAAAGTTTTGCTAAAAAAAAGGTCAAATGATTAAAATGGAAGCGATAAAACTTTCCGCAGGTCGGAAAAAATTAAGCTTTGCCAAAAAAGGTCAAATGATTTTCACGCAAGGGAAAAAAATTTGCCCCAGGGCGGAAAAAAATTTTATTTTGATAGGGAAAAAAGAAAGGGTGCCGCTAGCGTGTAATATTATTCCCAACGCACCTTTGGGGTGCCGTGGACCTCAAAAGGTTGGGAAACGCTGCTTTAGAGTATAGTACCTACTAGATACTGAATAATAAAGAAAATTATTCAAAGATAAAATGAATTAATTTTACTTTCTCTTACCACTATATATGTTAATATATATAGAGAGAAAGAATAGGTCGAGATTTTGACGGATATACACGTTTTGAGGTCCCCTGAATCCAAAAAAGTGGTTTTTATAACATGGTCTGTCTGTCTGTGTGTGTATGAAAAAAATATCTCAAGAACGAAAAGAGCTAGGAAGTTGAAATTTTATATTTAAGTTAGGTACCCCCTAAGTCATAACACGAAGCTTTTGAATAAAATTGCCCAAAGAGAACTAGTACTGACGCACTTTTTCAGTTTTTTTTTTTTTCGATTTACTCAAAATTCGCTCCAACGATTTTGATTAAAAATCAATTATTTTTTAGATGCTCTTCAAAATGTATGGCGAACTACCATTATCTTAGGACACCGGCCCGAGTTCAGGGATCGCAATTTAGCCTAATCATAAATACACTAATCTCGCAAATTTGCTATTGTAAATAATGTTTGGGTAACAAACAAATCATATCTCTGGAACCATCGACTACGGAAGGAACTTTATATATTTATAGGCAAAGAGGTAAAAAAAAAAAATATTAAAATTTGGAAGGGGGTTTTAATAAGAATGTGAGAAATTTCGCAGGCCCAATGTTACTTATAGGCTAATCACGATTTTTTCAGCTTCCCGTGGACCACATCTTTTGAAATTAAGTAGCAACCAGTGGCGTAGCGAGCTTAACTCCGCAGCCGGGGCACTATACCTCCCCCCCCTATTCGAAAACCATATAATATTATATGTAAAATATACTCGCAAATTAATATACCAGGTATATATTAAAATATATTTTCTAGATATCAATTATAATAAAAATAAAAATTATCCAGCAATTTTTTTGTTTTGCGGACGAATTGGCGCCCCTTTGTGAGTAGCGCCCGGGGCATGATGACCCCCCTTGCCTCCCCCCTCGCTACGCCACTGGTAGCAACTAAGGCAATCGCCTGAAATCTTACCCCTTATCTACCTAAGAAGGAGAAGGGTAATTAGAGGTCCTGAATTATACATTTTTTCGGTATGCCTATAATTTTGATACTATCATTTTGCGGTAAATGGAACTCGAATTTATCCGCTTAGCATAGGCCCGATGGAAACAATATTTCAAAAACCAAACAAAATTTTTAATTTATTTTTTAATATGCAATTTAAAGGAAGCCATTAATTTAGAAGTCGCTTAATCAAAATATTGTATACTAGTGTAATTGTTTAATGTGTATTATTATTATCTAATACTATGTTCATTGAATATAATTCATTATTTTAACAGTAGAGTTGTTTAAATGTGTAATTAAATTCCCATTAGAATATTATCTTATTTTTTTTTATAATAAGAATGTGAGAAATTTTGCAAGTTACTTAGTTAATAAATATTTCGTTTTCACTTTCTAGCAAAGAAGAAGAAAAAAAAACGCGTGAAGGAATTATTTTATATATTTCAAAGGTAAATTCAAGGCCAAGTTTAACTTAAATATCAGGTAAAAAAAATAACAATTTGTAAATTAATGTGAATTTCCTTAATATATAATTTATCTCACAACATGACTATGATTTATTATCAAAATAAAGGATCTCCTTCCAATAAAAGGTTTATCTACTCTATGGGTATGTATTTGAAGCCAGAAAGCAAAATCGACGTGATAATCATCTTCAAAAGACCACTATGCAAATTCAAAGCATAAATTACAAACAGAACACGAACAAAACTTGGTTATTAAGTTCATGGACGAAATTTATAAACGATTAATATAATAATATAATATAAGTAATCGATTTTTTTCTTAAAGTTTGATTAAAAGTGAATTAAAGAATCATTATTTTTATTTCAAGAGAGGTACATAAAAACATTTCAGAGATTTTACGTCTTAATCCAAGAATAAATGAAAAATGTTCTGTAATTTTAGAATGAAATAAATATTAATATAATGATAAATGAGACTTGACTGACGGCTACCGAGTGAGATTATTTTTTATTTAAGGAAATATTAATGTTGACATTTATTTCTAATTGAGAAGATAAATTAAATTTATAGTTTATTAAAGAATAAGTGTTCTTATTAAATTTATTTAGTTAAATTACAAACTAGACCAGGCGCTGGAGGTAGTTGAGTATGCAAAATCTGAGGACCGAATTCTGATAATGGATTTGGGCTAAGAATAGCTCCCAGAATAAGGATCCGGATCTTGCCGGGCCAATTTTTGGTCCAATTTTTTTTTTTACCCCCACCCCTATTATTTCCATAGGAAATCAATGGAATGCATGCTAAGATGATGTGAAGATTTGCAATTATGGTCAAATTCGAGTACTTAAAACCTCAAACAATGAAAAAACTGTCTTGTCAGCAACTGAGGGGATCCTCTAGAGTCCCCTGAGAAGTACTATCTTGCCACCAGTTGTGGTGGTCCCCTCTAACCCCTTCATCTCTTTTCTCTCTCTTTGTTATAAATTTAAATATACGGCTTTAAAATCATGCCAAATTGTGGGGACCGGCAATTATGCTCATAATCCACTACCTGGTACTCCAATCAATGAAAAATACTATCTTGCCGCCAACTGCGGTGGTCCCCTCTAACCCCTTCACCTCTTTTGTCTCTCTCTTTGTTATAAATTTAAATATACGGCTTTAACATCATGCCAAATTGTGGGGAGCGGCAATTATGTTCATAATCCACTACCTGGTGTCCCAATCAATGAAAAATACTATCTTGCCGCCAACTGCGGTGGTCCCCTTTAACCCCTTCACCTCTTTTCTCTCTCTTTGTTATAAATCTAAATATACGGCTTTAACATCATGCCAAATTGTGGGGACCAGCAATTATGTTCATAATCCACTACCTGGTGTCCCAATCAATGAAAAATACTATCTTGCCGCCAACTGCGGTGGTCCCCTTTAACCCCTTCACCTCTTTCATCTCCCTTTATTATAAATTTAAATGTACTGCCTTAAAACCATGCCAAATTGTGGGGACCGGCATTTATGTTCATAATCCACTACCAGGTATCCCAATCAATGAAAAATACTATCTTGCCGCCAACTGCGGTGGTCCCCTCTAACCCCTTTACCTCTTTTCTATCTCTCTGTTATAAATTTAAATATACGGCTTTAACATCATGCCAAATTGTGGGACCAGCAATTATGTTCATAATCCACTATCTGGTATCCCAATCAATGAAAAATACTATCTTGCCGCCAGCTGCGGTGGTCCCCTCTAACCCCTTCACCTCTTTTCTCTCCCACCGCAGCTGGCGGCAAGATAGTATTTTTCATTGGTTGGGATACCAGATAGTGGATTATGAACATAATTGCTGGTCCCCACAATTTGGCATGATGTTAAAGCCGTATATTTAAACAGGGGCGCCGGAACGAATTTGAATCAGGGGGGGCAAAAAATTTTTTTTTAGAAAATTAAAATAATTTAATATGTTTAAATAGTATAAAACAAAAACACATCTACTATAAAACTTTAAAAATTTTAAATAAAATCAAAATTTTATTAAAATTAAAATTTTAAAAAAATTTGGTAGTGATTTTATCAAAAATTTTTGGAAAAAATGAATTTCTTACTCTTTTAATTTTTTTTAATTTAGAAGATTTTATTTTTCAAAAGTAAAAATATATCATTTTTAAAAAATAAATGAAATAAAAAAGAAATTTTGCCCCCCTCTGCCCCCCCCTGTAGGATGCCAGGGGGGCAATATACCCTTGCCCCCCCAGTTCCGGCGCCTATGTATTTAAATGTATAACAGAGAGAGAGAAAAGAGGTGAAGGGGTTAGAGGGGACCACCGCAGCTGGCGGCAAGATAGTATTTTTCATTGGTTGGGATACCAGGTAGTGGATTATGAACATAATTGCTGGTCCCCACAATTTGGCATGGTGTTAAAGCCGTATATTTAAATGTATAACAGAGAGAGATAAAAGAGGTGAAGGGGTTAGAGGGGACCACCGCAGCTGGCGGCAAGATAGTATTTTTCATTGATTGGGATACCTGGTAGTGGATTATGAACATAAATGCCGGTCCCCACAATTTGGCATGGTTTTAAGGCAGTACATTTAAATTTATAATAAAGGGAGATGAAAGAGGTGAAGGGGTTAAAGGGGACCACCGCAGTTGGCGGCAAGATAGTATTTTTCATTGATTGGGACACCAGGTAGTGGATTATGAACATAATTGCCTGTCCCCACAATTTGGCATGATGTTAAAGCCGTATATTTAGATTTATAACAAAGAGAGAGAGAAAAGAGGTGAAGGGGTTAGAGGGGACCACCGCAGCTGGCGGCAAGATAGTATTTTTCATTGATTGGGACACCAGGTAGTGGATTATGAACATAATTGCCGCTCCCCACAATTTGGCATGATTTTAAAGCCGTATATTTAAATTTATAACAAAGAGAGAGAAAAGAGATGAAGGGGTTAGAGGGGACCACCACAACTGGTGGCAAGATAGTACTTCTCAGGGGACTCTAGAGGATCCCCTCAGTTGCTGACAAGACAGTTTTTTCATTGTTTGAGGTTTTAAGTACTCGAATTTGACCATAATTGCAAATCTTCACATCATCTTAGCATGCATTCCATTGATTTCCT
Organism: Euborellia annulipes; assembly: GCA_023213315.1. NCBI lineage: Eukaryota > Metazoa > Arthropoda > Insecta > Dermaptera > Anisolabididae > Euborellia > Euborellia annulipes. Next base: position 4,538 of record JAKCPI010020240.1, on the reverse strand, counting down.
ATGGAAATAAGAGGGGTGGGGGTAAAAAAAAAATTGGACCAAAAATTGGCCCGGCAAGATCCGGATCCTTATTCTGGGAGCTATTCTTAGCCCAAATCCATTATCAGAATTCGGTCCTCAGATTTTGCATACTCAACTACCTCCAGCGCCTGGTCTACAGCAAAGTTTTATCCATCATAGAACTATAACACTATTTATTTAAATTTAAATATTTGCAAAATAAATAGAGTCTATGGAAGATAACCTGGTGTTGGTAAACTCTCCTATTCACAAAAATATATTATTTTATTTAAATATTATTTTTATTCTCAAAACTTCTGAACTTATTTGACCTATTATCATCATCTCAATATTTATCTATAACTTTTTCTTATAATAAATTTTTTAAAGGGAATTATTAAGAAAGTTGAAGGTGACGAGACAAAACAAAAAATAGCCTATATATAGAATATTTATTTTTATGTAAAGGCTAATGAATTTAATAATTGCAAACTTCAAAAACCCTCATAAGTTCAGAGGTTCAAGGCACATGTCTAATCCTTTTTCTATCGGCTTTAGTTCCTCAAAGAGTGGTTATATTAACTCTCTATAATCCTATTAAATTTCATCAAATTAGTTTAAGACAGAGTTAAGTATAATTTAACTTTAAATGGAGCGAAAATCAAATCAAATGGATTTATAATATTAATTAGGCGCTGTGTATTTATTATTATTATTAAACTGCGTCTACAATTTTTTTTTGAATAAGAGAATTATTTAGAACAATAGCTAAATTAAACCAATCTAAATTTCAAGTTGCTTCTCATAGTTCCGCATGTTCAAAAAACGATAGTTTATTTTTTTGTTGACAAAATGACAAACGTTTAAAATGGTTAAAGATGTAGAGCCAAAAAAACGTAAAGCACATTTATTTATGGGTCGTCACTTATTCTTCCTCAAAAGAAAGTGAATCTGGTGACATTTATACACCCTTGTAAGAGAAAAAAAAACTTTTTTGTTTGCCCTCGTATAAAATCGAATGTTTCCTGAGGGGAAAAAATAGTCAAAATATTTTATGCAAAAAAAAAAAGGGTTGTTTGGATGGCATTTCCTCTGAACTGAAAAGATTCATAATAATTTATGACTAGGAACAGAAAATTGGGTTTGAAAAGAATCAAAACATTACATCCTTCTTCCTCGTCCATGTTACAATTTGAAGAGAGGAATTAATTTTTTTTTTTAGCCCTCAATTGTCAACTTCCATTTTTTTTTTACATTCCAACATCCCTTTTTCTTTAAACAAAGAAAAATTTTACGAATCTTTTTTTGAGTCAGAAGTCACAACTTAAATACTAAATTTAACATGGATATTATTATTAACTTTTTGCCCCCGAGCTTGGAGTAGTTGGTAGCGTGCCTACCTTCTATACCGAACGTCGCGAGTTCGGACTCCAGGCAGTCCGATGATTTTATTTAAGCTATTTGGATACCAAATGGCTTAAATATAGTTTTAACTATAAATGCCTGGACTTCCAATAGATATTATCATATATAACGGTTATCGTCAAAGTCTTATATGGCCTAAGTTGCCGAAAAGACTGTGTGAATGTGTGTGCGAATGTGAGTGTGAATGAGTAAAAAGTGTGAATGTTTTTTTATAAGAAAAAAAAATCATTATCATTTTTTAAAATCGATTCTAAATATTGAAGTCTATTTTTATTAGTCGAGAAAAAATCTTATCAATGAAGGTGGTAATTCAAGCAAGGGCTGATGCAAGGGGGGGGGGGGGGGTAAAGGAGTTAATTACCCCTCCCTCCCGAGATTCAAGAAAAATATTTTTCTTGGAAATTAAATTTTAAGTAGTGAGAAGATCAATTAAATTTTATTTTTAATATAAAATTTTAAAATTAATACTTTTGAAAATTTGATTTGTATAATTATATATTTTTATTTTCTCTTACATATATATGTAATATTGCTATCAAGTCAATGACTAGGATGTTGATGGAAATACTCGTTTTGTGGGTCCACCAAAATAGCCTGTAGGGGTGTGTGTTCAAATCTATTTCGACACAAAAAATCTGGTAAATAAGTACAGCCCCTCAGTAAACTCCACTGGATCCTAGGTTCTTATAGGCTCGATTCCCAACCTAAAAAAAAAGTAAAAATGCATTAGTCTTGGTAATCAGTTAAGACTTAATTAAAAGAATTTCAAGTAAGAGTTATATTTACCTTTATTTTTTTATAAAAAAATTGAAGATTTTCTCTCTTCAAGTTTTTCTCACTCACATATAGGCCTACTTCTTCTATCTTAGCCTTATCCCAATGTGGGATCGGCAAAACTAATTTATAAAGAAATGAGACCGAGAGAAAAGCAAGCCGACCCGTCGCACGGCCTGACGTTTGATAAGTAAAAAGAAAAAAGGCGGGCATAAAGGAAAGGGAGAAATGCCAGCCTTAGCTAGGGTAACTCGTGGTCGCCATCCATGTACTCACTAGAAATGAGCCCGTGAGTGGCCTACACTAAATACTAAAAAAAAGTTATTTTCATTCGCTACAAAAAAAAAAAAAAATATACATGTAGAAAAGGAAAATAACAAAAAAAAAAGATTGCAATTTGGAGCCACCAGGCTAGAGAAACTGCAACCGTTCTCTTAATCGCTTTATTCATAGAGCCACCTCAAACTCACCCTCAAAGATACACAAAACATATCAGACTCCCGAATGCGTCAACAAAACACTTGGAACCTGGGTCTCAATCAGATCTGATCGAATCTCCTTATTCATGGAATAAATTAACGAGGATATCTTTCATTTTAGCTCTCTGTAGGATCCTAAATTAAAAACAAGCAAGGGGTGCTAACAAAACGAACTAGCTGATGATTAGAGAGAAGGCACCTAAGTAGCTAAAAACAACAACAAATCTCCAACAAAGGCCTAAAATGAAAGAGATTCTTGTTGATTTCTCCACTATTAGATTCACGAGTAGTTGCATGTTCAAAAATAAAAATCCCTTCTCGTTGGCATGGTGCACCCATTAAAAACAAATCTAACTAACCCCTTTTATATTCTTGCACCATGCGAAACATTACCTTTTGGTGAATTCTCGGAGATCTGCCTTTCGGAGGGTTGAAGTCAGCCGAATCTCCTTGCCTCCTTCAGCTTCACAGCTCGAACCACAAATGCACTGATGAAACACAAAACCTGCAAAAGAAAACATCTTTAAGAATCACTTCTCACTATTTTATCAAACGATAAAAAAGAATGTCCAAATATAATTTGTATTTTATCAAATAATATGAAATTAAAGAAATATTTTTTCGTGTGTTGGAAAATATTAGACTAAAAAAATTTTTGCTTTCTCTTGTCTATGTATATGTATATATACATGGGCGTACCCAGGATCAAATATAGGGGGGGGGCATGGTCAGATCATGGTCGTCCAGGGGGGGGCAGATCATGGTCGTCCAGATTGTGACAGCTATTTTTTATATAGAGGGGTAAAGTCTTCGAATTAAAGGCCTAAAAAACCCTCGAGTCCTAACAAAAAAAATCATTCTCCGTCGCCATCCACCAATTTTGTTTCGTTTCATCACTTTATAAACATTTAATTTATTTTTTATTTTTTGCTTATTGGGGGGGGGGGGCAGCTGCCACCCCGCCTGCCCCCCGCTGGGCACGCCAATGTAAATAAATAAACTTAAAAAAAATCGTGTGACAAGGCCAGAATATAACTTGCAATTACCGAAGAGAAAGTTGTGCTGTGCGACCATCACACCAGATTTTTTGTATTGAAAAAAAAATTAATTAATATTTTTTTTTTTTTTTACTTATTTATTTTGCAATGGGAACGCCTAAAGGTATTTTTTTATTATTTTTTTTTTAAATCATTTTGACTCCTTGGTAATATCTTTCTATAGTAATATGCAACAAAATATAATAAAAAAACTGGTGTGACTAGCGCATAGCACACAACTTTCTCCCCTTACCTTCGGTAATCGAAAGTTCTGTTCTTGTCAAACCATATTTTTCGTGTCGACATATATTTAGTTTCCGACAGTACAGTAACATTTGAATGCAGATGTAAAATTTATAAGTATGGGAAAATATTTATATTTTGTTGCCATGGCAACCATTTCTCAGCATCTAAAAAATAAAAGATTTATGAATTTAAAAAAAAATCGTTGAAGCGAATTTTGAGAAAATCGAAAAAAGTGAAAAACTACATCAGTAAAGTACTAGTACTTTTTGATTACAAGCTTATTTACACGCTTCCGGGAGGGGGGGGTGTTTAACTTATATATAAAATTTCAGCCTCATAGCTCTTTTCGTTCTTGAGATATTTTGTTCACAGCACACACAGAGACAGACCGAAAACCAGATGCGAAAACCACTTTTAAAGTCAGGGACCTCAAAACGTGTATATCCCTCAAAATCTCGACATCGTGTTTTTGACATGAATCCAATACTTTCTCTCTCTATATATATTAACCATAAGCTTTATATAGAGGTAAGAGAGTGTGATAAAGATAGCTTCGACTTTCTTTTTGTGACAATTC
>JAKCPI010020239.1:0-15204 GCA_023213315.1 Euborellia annulipes | reverse complement strand
GCGAGGCCATTTAGGGGTAATATTTGTAATTGAGCTATATCGATGGCTACCAGGGAACGTTCAACACGATTTTTTAAAATAAATCATATTATTAATAAAGTAGTAATTTTGATAAAAATGCCTTAGGGCAGTAGGCAAAAATAAAAAAAAATATCGTATCGGATTTTACGAAGGGGCAGGATCCCTTTGGGCCTATTATCCAATTATTTTTCCCAAATAATAATGAAGCTGAATCTCCTTAACTTACTGAATGTAAAATAAGACAAAAATAAAATTAGTAATTAAAGAAATATTCATGAGAGTGGAAAGACAGTTAAAATAGAGCCTTAAAATCATTAAAGAAATTTAAATTCACAATATAATTGAAACAAGTGAACAATTTAATTTAAGATAAACAACAGATTAAGTAAATAAGCCTTTATCCAGTAGAATTTGTATTCATTTATTTACATTCATCGAAACAACGACGGATTGTTTAGTTATTCACTGTCCAGGATTTCATAGTTACCCTCTTTCTCTCTCCCTCTGGACAAACACGAAATTTGATTAAAGAGAAGAGAAAATAATATATCAATAAAAAATTGGAGATTGATTATTTGTGCCAAGAAGGGCAGAATTTGATCCAGCGAAAAGTTTTTCACTAGCAAGTGGGGAAGATTAAGTGAAGCTTAGGTCGGCTTAAAATCTTGGCTCAAGTCTTTTTATTCTCTAGAAAAGATTAAGAGAACAAATACCAAAGAAGTAGTTGAAGAATGAAAGATGTAACGATACTTGTTGAAGAAAATAATATTATGTTTTTAAAGTAGAAATTAAAAAGAAATGATCAAATTTGCCAGAGATTGTTTAGTCAAACGATATTTGCGGTTGGTTATGTAGTCATATATTTGTAGAGAAAATTCGATTAAAATAAATATTATTTAATGTATGTGTGTCAAGGGAGACTAGAACCTAACAAATTTAGAAGAATCGAAAACTAGAAAAAGAGTATAATAATTTTCTGAGAAGCTCCTCGAGAACAAATTTAACAAACAAACAAATTTAGTTACGATTTTATTGTCTACTTTTAATTTTTTCTTGGGAATAAAAAATAGAAAAATAAATATTGAAAGACGATGATTACACGAAAACAATAAAACTTGTTAAAATAAAACATAATAAAATCAAGATTCAAGATTGATTAGCTACTAAAACCATTTATGGCTGATTCTCAAAAAAATTTTTCACTCCTCTAAAAAATGTTGAGACCCAGTTAATACACTGACAATCTACCCTCTATTCAGAGAAATATTATGCCTAAATATATGTTAAAAGTGATTTGCAAGGCCAATACCCGAGAGAAGCACAATAATATTAATTATAAAATAAACAAGCCTCCCTGGACCCCATTAACAGCTGGCGAGGGCTATATATAGATATTTAAATATAAAGCAACTTATACATGGAATTACATGATCAACTATGGAAAGAAAGGATTAGGAATATTGTTTTTGTCTATTTTTTTTTTTTCGCAATTCGGGAGAGCTTCAAGGCCTGAAACCCCATACCTCCCCTCCGCCCCCCCTTGGCTACGGTCATATTGATCCTTTAGGAATATAAATTTTAATAGCCAACAAAAACTTTCGTCATTAAAAAATTAGTAAAATACTATTTAGTGAACAAAATTGCCAGAGAGAGGGAGAGTCAGAGAGAGAACGACAACATGTGACCTATGTTGCTTTATAATATAATGAGGATTTCTTCAATTTTAATATTAATTATAAATATTACATGACTAAGAAGTAAAATAAATGAATAATTAGCAAAAGTGAGATGAAATACCTAAGCAAAAAGGTCGGAAAACGAGAGCACCAAGTGAGAAGCGGCCGAACGCCATGATGGCAGCCAGTGGAATGCGAAGGCGTTGCATTGTTTAACACGAGTAACATAGGTTCACTACACAAATCAGAGGTTGCCCCACTACTGATCTAGTAAGGCTCCACGACCTCTCTCCCAAGCGGCGAATTTTTGGCGCCAGATTGTAATCGCCCTCTGATTGGCTAATTAGCCTGGAGGGATAATGGCGCCTCAGGGAAGAGAAAGAGAAGGGGAAATGACGGAGAGGAAATTGAATAAAATTATAATTTTTGCAAATGTAAAAGTATGGAGGGGAGGGATCCCAAGACATGAAGTGGAGGGAGAAAGAGAGAGAGAGGAGGGGGGAGTTGATGGGATAATGCAAAAATAAAGGAGGGAGGTCCCAGGGAATTCTTTATATAATATTATTTTTATTTATATTAAGATCATTAATGGGGTGAGAGTGGAATATGGTATTTTATTTTTTAAATGAAGGGAAGTCATGTAATGAAAATAGAGACATTTTCTCACATTAATAATTTTCAATAGGCCTATTACAAAATGGAAAAAAAAAAAAAAAAACGTTTTATTCATTATTATTATCTTATTACTTTCTCTTACCTCTATATATATTAATATATATATAGTATAAAGTATTGATAAAAAATATGCAACTAACAAGTAAGTTGCAAATCTTTCCCGTTTTTGAAAAGAAGGCTACAATTTGATTTGTTTAGTTATTTATATGAATTTCAAGAACATATTCTTTTGAATTAGATATTAATATTCAATGGAATTAGACTTAATCAGTCAGAGATTATTTAACAATATTTCTGAGGGCAAATTTATTTATTTATTTTTTTTTTTTTTTTATATCTTTTAAGTAAAAAGTAGCCCACGGGGCTTGGAGTAGTTGATAGCTTGCCTAACTTCTATACCGAATGTCGCGGGTTCGGACTCCAGGCAGTTCGATAAATTTATTTAAGGCATTTGGATACCAAATGGCTTAAATAGAAATGCCTGGATCCCTAATAGATTTATTAAAACATACGAGTATAGTTTTTTTTTTTTTTTTTTTTTTTTTTTTAAAAACATTCACACTTTTTTCTCATTCACACTCACACTCACACACTCATTCACACAGTCTTTTCGGCAACTCAGGCCATATAAGACTTTAAACGATATCCGTTATTAAATAAATATACATATATGGGGTCCAGGCATTCTTATTTAAGCCATTTGGTATCCAATTGGCTTAAATAAAATCATCGGACTGCCTGGGGTCCGAACCCGCGACGTTTGGTATATGAGGTTAGCACGCTAACCTCTACGCCATGCCCCGAGGGCTACGAGTATAGTTAAAAGTATTAAATGGCCTAAGTTGTCTAAAAGACTGTGTGAATGAGAAAAAAAGTGTGAATGTTAAAAAAAAAAAGTAAAAAGAAGTTATATCAACTCTTATTTAAATACGCTAACGGACAATAAGGAATTACGATTCATTTATAAAAGATTCAAAGCAAGAAATAGTCTAGGTTAGGGGTCGGCAACCCGTGGCTCTTCAGCCTGTCCAAAATATATAGGCCTCATTTATTGAACATATATTTTATTTTTTATAAATATAATCATTTTATTTAGTAAAAGTATGTTTATAAAGGTCTGGTGCGGCTCTTGGAAAGATTTTTTAAAATTATTTAAGAGAAAATGTCTCTCAACTTAAAATAGTTGTTGACCCCTGGTCAAGGTAAGTATAAACATAGGCGTAGCCACGGGGGGGGGTTCAAACCCCCCCATTGGACCCAAGCCATGACTAGATATTTAAGCTCTATAATACAAAATACTTTTTCTCTCTATATATTTCATATATAGGGTAAGCGAAAGTAAAATATAATAATTTTCTCTAGCTTAAAAAAAAAAAAAAAAAAAATTAAATAAAACGCAAAAAAATTCGAGAAAAATTCAGAATTTTCCTATTAGAGCGGGCGCTGGAGGTAGTTGAGTATGCAAAATTTGAGGACCGAATTCTGACAATGGATTTGGGCTAAGAATAGCTCCCAGAATAAGGATCCGGATCTTGCCGGGCCAATTTTTGGTCCAATTTTTTTTTACCCCCACCCCATAGGAAATCAATGGAGTGCATGCTAAGATGATGTGAAGATTTGCAATTATGGTCAAATTCGAGTACTTAAAACCTCAAACAATGAAAAAACTGTCTTGTCAGCAACTGAGGGGATCCTCTAGAGTCCCCTGAGAAGTACTATCTTGCCACCAGTTGTGGTGGTCCCCTCTAACCCCTTCATCTCTTTTCTCTCTCTTTGTTATAAATTTAAATATACGGCTTTAACACCATGCCAAATTGTGGGGAGCGGCAATTATGTTCATAATCCACTACCTGGTATCCCAATCAATGAAAAATACTATCTTGCCGCCAACTGCGGTGGTCCCCTCTAACCCCTTCACCTCTTTTATCTCTCTCTCTTTGTTATAAATTTAAATATACGGCTTTAACACCATGCCAAATTGTGGGGAGCGGCAATTATGTTCATAATCCACTACCTGGTATCCCAATCAATGAAAAATACTATCTGTGCCCCAACTCTGGGCCCGCTCTCACCTTCTCCTTCACCTCTTATCTCTCTCTTTGTTATAAATTTAAATATACGGCTTTTAACATACCAAATTGTGGGGAGCGGCAATTATGTTCATAATCCACTACCTGGTATCTCAATCAATGAAAAATACTATCTGCCGTTAGCTGCGGTGGTCTCTCTACCCCCTTTACCTTCTTTTCTCTCTCTTTATTATACATTTAGATGTACTGTCTTAAAACCATGCCAAATTGTGGGGACCGGCAATTATGCTCATAATCTACTACCTGGTGTATTTATAATAAAGGGAGATAAAAGAGGTGAAGAGGTTAGAGGGGACCACCACAACTGGTGGCAAGATAGTATTTTTCATTGATTGGAGCACCAGGTAGTGGATTATGAGCATAATTGCCGGTCCCCACAATTTGGCATGGTGTTAAAGCCGTATATTTAAATTTATAACAGAGAGTGTTAAAAGAGGTGAAGGGGTTAGAGGGGACCACCGCAGTTGGCGGCAAGATAGTATTTTTCATTGGTTGGGATACCAGCTAGTGGATTATGAGCAAAATTGCCGGTCCCCACAATTTGGCATGATGTTAAGGCCGTATATTTAAATTTATAACAAAGAGAGAGAAAAGAGGTAAAGGGGTTAGAGAGGACCACCGCAGCTGGCGGCAAGATAGTATTTTTCATTGATTGGGATACCAGCTAGTGGATTGTGAACATAATTGCCGGTCCCCACAATTTGGCATGGTGTTAAAGCCGTATATTTAAATTTATAACAAAGAGAGAGAAAAGAGATGAAGGGGTTAGAGGGGACCACCACAACTGGTGGCAAGATAGTACTTCTCAGGGGACTCTAGAGGATCCCCTCAGTTGCTGACAAGACAGTTTTTTCATTGTTTGAGGTTTTAAGTACTGAATTTGACCATAATTGCAAATCTTCACATCATCTTAGCATGCATTCCATTGATTTCCTATGGGGTGGGGGTAAAAAAAAAATTGGACCAAAAATTGGCCCGGCAAGATCCGGATCCTTATTCTGGGAGCTATTCTTAGCCCAAATCCAGTGTCAGAATTCGGTCCTCAAATTTTGCATACTCAACTACCTCCAGCGCCTGGTCTATATTGAAAAGAATTGATTTTTGTTATGCTTTATAAAAAATTAAAGCCGCTTAAAATTGATTAAATCTCGCAAATGAAAAATAATAAAAATTATTATATAAATAAATTTTTTATTTTTTTTCTTAAATTGAGGGCTCGCTGGTGTAGTGAGCTAGGGTGTCAGCTTCTGCAAAGAAGATCCCTGTTCAAATCCTTGGCATGCGGGATTTTTCATTAAATAAAAATATTTATTTAATGTAAACAAATCCTCAAGCAAGCCCTGGATTGGAATATAGGATCTTTCCACAATAGCCCTCAGGCAACTCTACGAGAAGAGAGAGTTGCTGTGACATCCCGTCCTGTGGAAGGGACGTAAAGAAGGTTCCCTCTCAGTGATGCATTCTTCGAAAGGAGTAGGCTACACGCCGGTGCTTAGGGAGTCCCTCCTCAAACCAGGACATCCTCCCTAGCATAGAAGAGGTTGGATATAAGGAGCCGGTTGGAACCAGAAATAAGGATTAGTTCACTAGCTAGAGACGAGAGCAGAAGGAGGAGCTAGAGATAGGAAATGATGTAACTTCACGGGGGTGCCGGTAGATGGCTACGGCCAGAGGCCGGTTGGGTTTGAGGTGTGTCTCCGTACACGTAAGCACCTCGGGTAAATAAACGGGGATCCCGATAGGAATTTCAAATAATAATAATAATAATTTTTTTCTTAAAGAGGTCTGAGATAGGAGTATGGTCAAGAGAAACACATATACATAAATTTAAGAGATTTGCATTATTTATTGCATGATACGAGTTGATTGAAAAAATTGCGGCACTTAATTAAGAAAGGGGCGGGCCCGAGCCACCTCGAGGGGGGGTCCAGGGGGGGGGGCGAAGCGAAGGTGGGGTAAGTGGCTAGTCATATATTTCATTAGACGCCTTATACTGCCCTATTAATCGAGGTGGGGGGGGGAGAAATAATCCTAAACCCCCCCCATCAAAAATTTCTGGCTACGCCTATGAGTATAAACGAGCGCTAAATAATTAATATTAAAGACAAAATGAAACAAGACTTCTATCGGCCCGAATTATTTATTTCTCCTCTGTCGACGTTTCGGGGACTAAACGTCACCCATCTTCAGACAAAGGTGTTGAAAAATTCTTTTATCCTCCTCCTTCAGTTGTTACGTAAGTTAGACTGTTAGTATACTTAATACTATACAGATTCCTCTGCTTGTATATTTCCTGAGCCACCATCAGAGCCACCAACTCTTTGATTCCTCTGCTTGTATAGTATTAAGTATACTAACAGTCTAACTTAAGTAACAACTGAAGGAGGAGGAGAAAAGAATTTTTCAACACCTTTGTCATGAAGATGGGTGACGTTTAGTCCCCGAAACGTCGACAGAGGAGAAATAAATAATTCGGGCCGATAGAAGTCTTGTTTCATTTTGTCTTTAATCTGTTTTAAGGACTTCCTCCACATTGTCTTTAATAATTAATATTTTATTTCGAAATTTTGGAAGTTTATGGAAACAATTTCATATCTTCTCAAACACATATTAGCTTGGCCTCAAGCCAATAACTATATTTAGATTGGAGGTATTTGTATACCCACGATGGTAATTTACTGACAGAGGCATTAATAGGACTAATTATACATATACTACGGTATTGCAATCAATCAATTATTGATCTGTAAAAGAGAACCCTTAAACGATTCCTTAATTAAGGTAATAGGATTAGCCTTAAGGGGACAAAGGAAGGGGTCAATCTCGTTAGCTAATATAGAATTATTATATGAACAATCACAGAACCTGTGACAAAAAGAACCTTTTGTCCCTATTTATATTTTCGTTAAATTTTTTTCCCAAATGGCTAAATAAAATCATCGGACTGCCTGGGATCCAAACCCACGACCCTTGGTATAAAAGGCAGAGGCGCTACCAACTAATCAAGCCCGAGGGCGAATATTTTTCTATTAATGTAAAAAAAACCTAATAATAATTGTAAGTTTTTTGAGTTAAATAATTCGATTAAACTATTGATTAACCAGTTCTAAAGTGGATTAGATAATTATTATAACAAAGAGCCGGCGGCTTGCACACCTCACCAGGTGGTTTTAATCCCTCTACAACAATAATTTTGAGAAAAGAATAATCAAATTTGAATTTCTATCTACATAGTGATCTACCCTTTGGCTGCTTACTTCTCTCTTTTAATATCAATGTCTATCAAAATTTATTTATTAATTTTAAACTGGTAACCGTTGGCTCTAGTTGAAATGTAATTCGCTTCTGAAGATGACACATATAGTGTCGAAATGCGGATCAAGTGTTAACCTTGTGCACTAAAATTTATTTACATATTTATTTGAAAGGATTGTTGGCATTAGGCCATCAGCCATTTTTGCCACCGCTACTATCAAAATTTATAAAAGGCATAAAATTTCATGAGTTGAATAGCTGTATATACCAGGGGTGTGCCTATGAAACCGACCTTTAGAGGTGCGCACATAAACACATATTTTATAAAAGTGAAAAAAGATATTTTATTCAAAGTAATTTCCTTCGTTAGCAATACAATTCTCCCATCTTTCAGGGAGCTTATGAATCCCTCTCCAAAAAACTCGTCTTCTTTCGAGGCAAACCATTCATCGAGCCATTTGGCAACATTTTCGTAATCTGTGAACTGCTGCTCCCTCAAAGCGTGACCCAAAGATGAAAACAAGTGATAGTCCGTTGGGGCCAAGTCTGGGGAATAAGCCGCATGTGTGAGAATTTCCCACCCAAACGTTTCAATGGTTTCTTTGGTTCGTTTTGCAGCGTGTGACGGAGCGTTGTCGTGCAACAAGATGACTTTGTGCTGCCTTTTTTGATATTCTGGTCTTCTTTGGCGTATAGCCTGGTTCAATTTCACCATTTGCTGTTGATAACGTTCCGTATTGACAGTTTCGCCAGGTTTCAGGAGTTCGTAATAGATAATTCCCTTCTGATCCCACCAAACACAAAGCATTGTCTTTCGTCCATATCGATTTGGTCTTGGAGTCGATGTTGATGGCTCACCTGGAGATACCCATGATGCTCGACGCTTAGGATTTTCAAAAAAGATCCATTTTTCATCTCCAGTAACAATTCGATGAAGAAATGACTTTCTTTTGTATCTGGCGAGCAGCATCTCACAAGTGGTTTTTCGGTTCTCTTGCTGCCTTTCGTTCAGTTCATGTGGAACCCATTTCCCGATCTTCTGGATCTTCCCCATAGCTTTCAGACGCTTGGAAATAGTTTCCCGAGTCACGTTTAACTGTTCTGCCAATTGTTGTTGTGTTTGAGTTGAATCTTCATTCAACAATTCTTGCAAATCGGTGTCATCAAACTTTTTGGGCGGTCGGCCACGTGCTTCGTTCTTAATGTCAAAATCTCCCCTCTTGAATTTTTTGAACCATTCTTTGCACTGTGTTTCACCAAGAGCATAGTCGCCAAAAGCTTCTACAAGCATTCGATGAGACTCCGCGGCCGTTTTTTTCAAATGATAGCAAAAAATCAACGCCGTCCGCAAATCACTTTGTTGAGGAACAAAGGTTGACATGTTTGACGTGGTGAAAAAAAATGTTGGGAGTATGAAATTGGAATTTTTTGAGTTCGAAACTTAGAACAGACATAAACCAAACAAACAAACTCAATAACTAGACTGTATAGTACCAAAACTGGCCGCCAGGATTTTTCAAAGTAAAAGGCGGTTTCATAGGCACACCCCTGGTACAGTATTTAATTAGAATAATGGGTTGGTAGCCTTCCGGAACAGCAGTCAGGTGAAATAAAAAAGATTTATATTTTGATGCCGACATTTCGGGTGCTAGTCGCCCTCATCCGCAGGGCAAGTAAAAGTGTCTGAGTTTAGTTCATGATTAGACATGTTCATATTAGTTTGTACATCGGCATATGTGCAACAATAATTAACTATTCTTTAACAAACCTTAAGGGCGACACTGCTACTGCCACTGACAAACTAATATTGAACATATTGAAATTATAAATCAGTACCGCCTACCTGTACTAAACTCTGACAATTTTGCTTGCCCTGAGGATGAGTGCGACTAAGATTCGAAACGTCGGCAGCAAAATATAAAGCTTTTTTATTTCACCTGGCTGCTGTTCCCGGGAGGTTTTAGTCCCATTCTTTTAATTTATGATAAAAACTTTTGAAATATTGTCTTATTTAGAAAACCAGAATCTCCAGCCTAACTGAAACATTGTTGTGTTTGAGAATCTTTTTGCTTGTGTGGTCGATTGTCCGGGCAAAGGAAGCCAATGTGTCGGATTAGGATCCCGGATGTTAGGAATCACTTGATCCATCAGAAACATATATAAAATATCTGGGTCGTTAAATGTTTATAGAATATTAATATCTAATTCAAATGAATATGTCTAGAAACCTATTTAATTATATATTCTGGTTTTTCAATCCCCTTAAGAGGCATTAGAATTATTTTTCTATTTCTATCAAACATGGAAAGGGATCAGGGGACAAAGTTAAAAGGAGAGAGAAGATAAGATAATTCCGTATTAATGTGGGTTATATTTTATTCAAAAAGCGGTTAGGCCAGCTGAGTTCCAAGCAATTTACGAAAATTTAGACTAGTGGTAAATAACAAACAAAGTGTTTTTGAAATATTCATCATCCTAAAAGGCTAATTTTTATAAATTCTAACTTAGTTTAAAATTTTTATCAAAATAAATGATAGTATAAAAATATCGCAATGATGTCACGAAAGGTGGACTCAACATTATTCTGTGTTTATGTGGGAAAATAAAATAAAATGACATTGCTTTAATTTCATGGAGAGAGAAAAGCAGTGTCTTACTCCGAGGTGAAGACCAAGGAATGCAACTATAGTCTTTCAGTCATCGAACGGTTTTCTATTAGTAGGCCCTATATTTACAAATAAAATATAAAAAAAAAAAATTTAATTTGTATTTAATTTAATTTGTCCAAAAATAACATTTCTACTGTGAATATTATATTTTTAGACCAAGTTCAGTGCTCTAAAGTAATTATACAATTTTACTGTCATTTATAATTTAATAAAAAATGATTATATTATCAATTAGATTTTTAGATATTTAATAAAAATATAATTAAAAAATATTTATTGTGATTTTAATAAATATCATGTCAGTTATTCAATTTTTATTATTATAATTATTTAAGAGTAATTAAATTAAAACCTTATATTTCGTGTCCTGTTAAATTGGTATAAAATTTAATCAAGTTCTATGAAATTGAACGAAAGATATCTAGTAGAAGAGTATAATTATAAAATAATTAAAAATTTTAAAATTATTACTTTGACACAAATTTTCACTGAAATTGTTATATTAATAATTAACAGGATTTAACTCTTTCATTAAAGAATTAAGATTAAATACAACCCCTCCCTCCCCACCCCCGCCAGTGACCAAGAGGCTGAAATTTTGACAAATGTCAATATTTATAAACTAAAAGGGGAATGGATACCAAAATAGTATAAATCAGTGGCTTCCAACAACATTTTTTCAAGGACCCCCTCTTCGATTGATATACTGCCAAGGACCATTTAAATTCTTAAATTGTAGATTAGAATATATTTTTATAAACCTATAGTTTGTATAGGTAGGGTTACCATAATATATTGAGGCCACTATTTTTTTTTTTTTTTTTGTAAATTTCCTCAGTCCATTTTTACTTTCTATAATTTCTGCTAAATCAGTTTCACTCGACTATTTTTTTTTTTTTAGTAAATTTTTCCCGTTTTTGATCACGTATTCGGTTCAAATTAGTAAAATCCAGACATTTCTCAGATCCGGAAATCCGGATCTCAAACCAGACACGTGTTCCAAATCCGGAAGACTGGAAACCCTATGTATAGGCCAATATTTAAATAGAAAGGATAAAAAGCCAAACATTTTGTTGATTAATAATAATACAATTTATAAAGATTTGTTCAAATGAATTAGATCATATCTGTATTTTATATTTTGAGCCTAAAAAATTTATTTTTTTTAAATCCTATCTCATAGAGAAATCGAATCATTTGATGTTTATGAACTATACCATTTTAATTTTTTTCTACATTGAAGGCCATATAGACATGAAATATAATTGTATTAGGATTTACAATTTATATGAGCTGAACTTACGCGAGAGCTAGACTAGGATAATGGCCAGTAAAATACAAAATAATTGGATTTCTCAGAGACATTTTCGTTAAGACATCGTCCGCGGACCCCTAGAGGAGTTGGGAACCATTGGAATAAATAAACGTGCCTGGACCTCAATTTAATAAAGATGCCGAAGTCTTAAAATAAATAGACCAACATTATCACTAAAAGCAAAACGAAAAGCTAATAATCTAAAGGCCTGTTTAATAACACGATTTATTTATTTTATTTTATTCTCTTGCCATAAGGAGAGACTTTGGGCTTCATAACCAGTACACCGCGAATATTACTTTCCCAAATCTTTAAAATAGAACATATTTTGCTAGAAAACCTTGGGATCTATATACGGGGGTGTGTGCTTTTTATTAATTTTATTACGCGCAACTCAGCTTAAGCCTGTACCTGAAATTGTTAGTAAATAGGTGTTGGAAATAAAAGAAATAAGAATTTTGTTAATTAATTTTTAATGAGTTATCTACTTCGCTTTAATTAGTTTGATTATTGATTAATCAAATGAGCAATGAGTGATTTGAATTTAATTTATACAACGAATTTTTTATTAATTATTAAATATACTTTTGCTATATTTATTTAGCATTTGCCGTATTCTGAGATTTCAAATAAAACTTATATCTAGGCTTATACTAGGGAAAGTTAATGACTATTCTTTTTATTAATTTATTTTAAGAGTTTGTATATCGTCACGTGAGATTGATTAATAATTTACGTGAGTTCGATATATGATCATATATTATTTTTGAACCTTTGTAATTTTTATTTAAGCGCTTTTTTTTTATGAAATCAAACACTGGGGAACACAGGGGCAAATACGGACAACTTAGCTGGTTATTGAGAACGTTGATTAGTTTTGAATGTTGCGGAATTGGAAGCTGCCTTGCCGCCGCTGCTCAGGTAATTTACGGTATGTGTATAATGGAGATTGCTCGCCTCTTCCTTCGGTTTTCTTTGATTGTAGGTTTTGTGATATATCTCTGGACCAGTTCAACAATTGGTCGCGTTTTTATTTTGATGGAAAAACGCACACTTTAAAGTTATATTCTTGCGGACTTTCAAAAGCTCCGTCTCGCTTGGTTGCTCAAGAGCGTCTCCTCTTCTCCTCGTGACTTGGCTTCCCCTTCGCCCAGACGCTTCCCCTCCATTGGGGTGGGGGTTCACCTTATGGAATTTATATTTTAATTTTTTCTTATTAAGAAGAAATTTTGATTTTTTTGTAAGTTAAAAATTCATTATTTTGTTATTTTAATTCACTTTTCTTTTAACTAATCTTCGTTTGTCCTTTTTCAGGTTCCTTTCAGTGTTAAAGGGGAGGGACATTCCCCCTACTCTCTTTTCTTCCAATCCACGCATCGCCGCACAAGGGGGGGGGGAAAGGGTTGGGTGTTAATTTGATCACTTCCCTCAGTGTAATTTGATATAATTAAAATTAACTATTGTCATTATATTTTAAATAAATAATATAAACTTTTCACAAACATTGACTCGTTTCTATTCTATGTATAAAAAAATTTCCAGGTATAATTCCTTATCCCTTCTTGCACTCTCATGGGGCTTTATATATAACATCCCCCGACTCGAAGAGATTTTGTCGTCGGAGACAATGGACAAAATCTTTCCGGTTATCCTTGTCTATTATTTTTTTTTTTATATTACTTGTTAAAGAGTAATCAAGAATCTATATTTTAAAATTATATTTTTATTTTCTAATTGAATTTATACTTATTATATACTATTGGCTGAGGATTCAGAGCCGACACTCCCACCACAATGCCTCTCCTTTTCGTTCACGCTTCAGAACGAACACCCCCAACAGTATACTCAATTACCGGTATACAGTGTTTACTCATATAGATTTTGGTTGGATAGGCCCACTTTTAGTGTTTTGGTATCCAATTCCCTCACTTTACCACATAGCTTCCACTTTTCTCCCACATAACTTCGTAAATTGGGTTTAGGGTGCGTTCTTCGCTTCCCTACCCGAATAGAACAATTTTTTTTTATTTATAGGGTCTATATATATTTTTATTTTTTATTTATTTATAATATTTTGTTTTCTTCGCCACTTAGGCCGTGAACAATGTCACCTTCTATTTACTCCTCGGAATTTGGATCCAGTACTATTTTATGGCAACCTTCCTTCCCAAACATCTATCATAATTCTAAACTGACTGATTCCCCATCATCAAGTTCTAAACAGCAATTCATTTATTCTTTCCTTACGTGACTTCCAACAAGAAACACAGCGGAGAAATATCCCCCTTCATCCTTCAGACAATATTCCTGTTTGTTCATATAAAATATTTTATTTTTTTATTTTTGTTAATTTATTAATTAGTATTTAAAAATTTTTTTTTTTTTTTGATTACTTGATTTCTCTTTTACAATTTCTTTCTCCTCTATTCTGACTTTGTCAAATGAATTTTAATCTGTTAACACATTATTTCCTCCCTCTCTTATTAATGAAAATTTTTTTTTTTTTTTTTTTAATATTTAATTATTTATTTTTTTGTATATTTTTTATTAATTATTACAACAAATTTTATTAATTATTAAATATTTATAATTATTACAATTATTGGTTATTTTTCGTTTTAGTAATATATACAATTTTTATCATAAATTATTAGGGAGTTTTTTTTTACATACAAAAATAAATTAATTTTTTTTTTATAGATTTAACATTTTATATTTCATTGAGAGAGTTTTCCTTTCCCATTCATTTATCTAGCAAGATTTTTTTTTATACCTACTACCTGGACATTTCTTTATCAAATTTTTAACAATTACTATTTCAGAATTCTCTTTTTATTTTCTTTAACATATAATTTAATCCAAACCCCCTTTACTCATTTATTTAGTAAACATTCAATTGCAGATTTGTATTAATAAGATTTCCTCCCTTTCCAACACCTTTCCTGGTCAATTACCAAGCTTTACTAGGCTTTCAGAATAAAAAATTTTTTTTTTTTTTTTTTTTTTTTTTGTTTGAGACTAGGCAGTTTTAAATTTTATCTAACATAGCATAATTTTCTCAAGACAATCTTCTTTAAAACATTTTACCTTTGACATATAATTTTAATAAAATTTTTTTTTATAACATATAGTGGGCGTTAGTCAAGATCGAGGCGCATAGGTTTCATGTAACTAATTTCTTTTTTATTATTTTTTTTAAATCGAGTACTATGCTTTTTCGGTAGACGCTTAATTGCACTTGTGGAGTGGTGCTCACGGTGATAAATATATATATCTCGGTCAGTATTTCCATCCAATATTTTGTTGCTTCCATAACCGATGGCGTTGTTGTTGGGGTGGTGTGTGTCTCTGCTGGAGGCGGTTCCAGTAGGGAGCCTGTTTCCCCGATAAAAGAAAAAATAATCACAGTATTTGATTTTACATTGCCGGCTATAAGGAGTTGTTTATAGTGTATCACACTAAAAAGTTTATAATCTACCATGTATTCGTAATATAACATTTGT
>JAKCPI010020238.1:0-14753 GCA_023213315.1 Euborellia annulipes | reverse complement strand
CCCTAGAAACACCTCTGGATCCGCCCTTGTATCCAATTATTTTTCCCAAATAATAATGAAGCTGAATCTCCTTAACTTACTGAATGTAAAATAAGACAAAAATAAAATTAGTAATTAAAGAAATATTCATGAGAGTGAAAGACAGTTAAAATAGAGCCTTAAAATCATTAAAGAAATTTAAATTCACAATATAATTGAAACAAGTGAACAATTTAATTTAAGATAAACAACAGATTAAGTAAATAAGCCTTTATCCAGTAGAATTTGTATTCATTTATTTACATTCATCGAAACAACGACGGATTGTTTAGTTATTCACTGTCCAGGATTTCATAGTTACCCTCTTTCTCTCTCTCCCTCTGGACAAACACGAAATTTGATTAAAGAGAAGAGAAAATAATATATCAATAAAAAATTGGAGATTGATTATTTGTGCCAAGAAGGGCAGAATTTGATCCAGCGAAAAGTTTTTCACTAGCAAGTGGGGAAGATTAAGTGAAGCTTAGGTCGGCTTAAAATCTTGGCTCAAGTCTTTTTATTCTCTAGAAAAGATTAAGAGAACAAATACCAAAGAAGTAGTTGAAGAATGAAAGATGTAACGATACTTGTTGAAGAAAATAATATTATGTTTTTAAAGTAGAAATTAAAAAGAAATGATCAAATTTGCCAGAGATTGTTTAGTCAAACGATATTTGCGGTTATGTAGGCCCATATTTGTAGAGAAAATTCGATTAAAATAAATATTATTTAATGTATGTGTGTGTGTCAAGGGATACTAGAACCTAACAAATTTAAAAGAATCGAAAACTAGAAAAAGAGTATAATAATTTTCTGAGAAGCTCCTAGAGAAGAAATTTAACAAACAAACAAATTTAGTTACGATTTTATTGTCTACTTTTAATTTTTTTCTTGGGAATAAAAAATAGAAAAATAAATATTGAAAGACGATGATTACACGAAAACAATAAAACTTGTTAAAATAAAACATAATAAAATCAAGATCCAAGATTGATTAGCTACTAAAACCATTTATGGCTGATTCTCAAAAAAAAAAATTTTCACTCGTATAAAAAATGTTGAGACCCAGTTAATACACTAACATAATCTACCCTCTATTCAGAGAAATATTATGCCTAAATATATGTTAAAAGTGATTTGCAAGGCCAATACCCGAGAGAAGCACAATAATATTAGTTATAAAATAAACAAGCCTCCCTGGACCCCATTAACAGCTGGCGAGGGCTATATATAGATATTTAAATATAAAGCAACTTATATATATTACATGATCAACTATGGAAAGAAAGGATTAGGAATTTTGTTTTTGTCTATTTTTTTTTTTCGCAATTCGGGAGAGCTTCAAGGCCTGAAACCCCACCCTCCCCCCTTAGCTAGGGTCATATTGATCCTTTAGGAATATAAATTTTAATAGCCAACAAAAACTTTTGTCATTAAAAAATTAGTAAAATACTATTTAGTGAACAAAATTGCCAGAGGAGAGTCAGAGAGAAAACGACAACATGTGACCTATGTTGCTATAATATAATGAGGATTTCTTCAATTTTAATATTAATTATAAATATTGCCGGCTAAGAAGTAAAATAAATGAATAATTACTTAAAGTGAGATGAAATACCTAAGCAAAAAGGTCGGAAAACGAGAGCACAAGTGAGAAGCGGCCGAACGCCATGATGGCAGCCAGTGGAATACGAAGGCGTTGCATTGTTTAACACGAGTAACATGGGTTAACTACAAAATCAGAGGTCGCCCCACTACTGATCCTAATAAGGCTCCTCGACCTCTCTCCCAAGCGGCAGCGAATTTTCGGCGCCTGATTGTAATCGCCTTCTGATTGGCTAATTAGCCTGGATAATGGCGCCTCAGGGAAAGAGAAGAGAAGGAAAATGACGGAAAGGGAAAGTGAATAAAATTATAATAATTTTGCAAATGTAAGTATGGAGGAAGGGATCCCAAGACATAAAGTGGAGGGAGAAAAGAGAGAGAGGAGGGGGAGTTGATGGGATAAGTACAAAAATAAAGAGGGAGGTCCCAGGGAATTCTTTATATAATATTATTTATATTAAGATCATTAAGGTGAGTGGAATATGGTATTTTATTTTTTAAATGAAGTCATGTAATGAAAATAGAGACATTTTCTCTCTCATTAATAATTTTCAATAGGCCTATTAGACCAGGCGCTGGAGGTAGTTGAGTATGCAAAGGTCGAGGACCGAATTCTGACAATGGATTTGGGCTAAGAATAGCTCCCAGAATAAGGATCCGGATCTTGCCGGGCCCTGGCCAATCTTAATTTTACCCCACCCCATAGGAAATTAATGGAGTGCATGCTAAAGATGATGTGAAGATTTGCAAAATTATGGTTAAATTCCCAGTACTTAAACCTCAAACAATGAAAAAACTGTCTTGTCAGCAACTGAGGGGATCCTCTATAGATCCCCTCTGAGAAGTACTATCTTGCCACCAGTTGTGGTGGTCCCCTCCTAACCCCTACACCTCTCTTTTCTCTCTCTCTTTGTTATAAATTTAAATAACGGCTTTAACACCATGCCAAATTGTGAGGGACCGGCAATTATGTTCATAATCCACTACCTGGTACTCCAATCAAGTGAAAATATCTTGCCTACCCCGGTGGTCCCTCTAACCCTTCCTCAATTTATCTCTCTCTTTGTTATAAATTTAAATATACGGCTTTAACATTACGCCAAATTGTAGGACAAAACGGTTATGTTCATAACTCCACTAGCTGGTATCCCAATCAGTGAAAAATACTATCTTGCCGCCAGCTAGCGGTGGTCTCTCCAACACCCCTTCGCCTCTTTTCTCTCTCTTTGTTATAAATTTAAATGTACGGCTTTAACACCATGCCGAATTTGGCAACAGACAATTAAGTTCAGTAATCCACTAGCTGGTATCCCAATCAATGAAAAATACTATCTTACTACCAACTGCGGTAGTCCCCTCCTTCGAACTCCTTTTGTCTCTCTCTTTGTTATAAATTTAAATATACGGCTAGAGGTAAAGGGGTTAGAGAGGACCACCGCAGCTGGCGGCAAGCTGGTACTTTTCATTGAGTGGGTTACCAGCAGTGGATACGAACATAATTGCCGGTGCCCACAATTTGGCATGGTCGTTAAAGCCGTAAATTTAAATTTATAACAAAGAGAGAGATAAAAGAGGTGAAGGGGTTAGAGGGGACCACCGCAGTTGGCGGCAAGATAGTATTTTTCTATTGATTGGGATACCAGCTAGTGATTATGAACATAATTGCCGGTCCCCATAATTTGGCATGGTGTTAAAGCCGTAAATTTAAATTTATAACAAAGAGAGAGATAAAAGAGGGTGAAGGGGTTAGGGAGGGGACCACCACAACTGGTGGCAAGATAGTATTTATTGATTGGGATACCAGGTAGTGGATTATGAACATAATTGCCGGTCCCCACAATTTGGCATGGTGTTAAAGCCGTATATTTAAATTTATAACAAAGAGAGAGAAAAGAGTTGAAGGGGTTAGGAGGGGACCACTACAACTGGTGGCAAGATAGTACTTCTCAGGGGACTATAGAGGATCCCCTCAGTTGCTGACAAGACAGTTTTTTCATTGTTTGAGGCTTTTAAGTACTCGGAATTTGACCACTTGCCAAATCTTCACATCATCTTAGCATCGCATTCCATTGATTTCCTATGGAAATAAGAGGGGTGGGGGTAAAAAAAAAAAAATGGACTCAAAAATTGGCCCGGCAAGATCCGATCCTTATTCTGGGAGCTATTCTTAGCCCAAATCGATTGTCAGAATTCGGTCCTCAAATTTTGCATACTCAACTACCTCCAGCGCCCGCTCTATATTACAAAATGAAAAAAAAAAAACAAAAAAAAAAAAAAAAAAAAAAAAAAAAAAAATAAAATAAAATAAACATGTTTTATTCATTATTATTATCTTATTACTTTCTCTTACCTCTATATATGTTAATACATATATAATATACTGGTAAATATGTATAGTATAAAGTATTGATAAAAAATATGCAACTGAGTTGCAAAGCTTTCCCGATTTTGAAAAGAAGGTTAAAAATTTATTTAGTTATTTATATGAATTTCAAGAACATATTCTTTTGAATTAGATATTAATATTCAATGGAATTAGACTTAATCAGTCAGAGATTATTTAACAATATTTCTGAGGGCAAATTTATTTATTTATTTTTTTTTTTTTATATCTTTTAAGTAAAAAAGTAGCCCACGGGGCTTGGAGTAGTTGGTAGCTTGCCTAACTTCTATACCGAATGTCGCGGGTTCGGACCCCAGGCAGTTCGATAAATTTATTTAAGGCCTTTGGATACCAAATGGCTTAAATAGAAATGCCTGGATCCCCAATAGATTTATTAAAACATACGAGTATAGTTAAAAGTATTAAATGGCCTAAGTTGTCCAAAAGACTGTGTGAATGAGAAAAAAGTGTGAATGTTAAAAAAAAAAGTAAAAAGAAGTTATATCAACTCTTATTTAAATACGCTAACGGACAATAAGGAATTACGATACATTTATAAAAGATTCAAAGCAAGAAATAGTCTAGGTTAGGGGTCGGCAACCCGTGGCTCTTCCAGCCTGTCCAAAATATATAGGCCTCATTTATTGAACATATATTTTATTTTTTATAAATATAATCATTTTATTTAGTAAAAGTATGTTTATAAAGGTCTGGTGCGGCTCTTGGAAAGATTTTTTAAAAATTATTTAAGAGAAAATGTCTCTCAATTTAAAATAGTTGTTGACCCCCTGGTCAAGGTAAGTATAAACGAGCGCTAAATAATTAATATTAAAGACAAAATGAAACAAGACTTCTATCGGCCCGAATTATTTATTTTCTCCTCTGTCGACGTTTCGGGGACTAAACGTCACCCATCTTCCAGGACAGGGTGTTGAAAAATTATTTTCTCCTCCTCCTTCAGTTGTTACGTAAGTTAGACTGTTAGTATACTTAATACTATACAGATTCCTCTGCTTGTATATTTCCTGAGCCACCATCAGAGCCACCAACTCTTTGATTCCTCTGCTTGTATAGTATTAAGTATACTAACAGTCTAACTTACGTAACAACTGAAGGAGGAGGAGAAAAGAATTTTTCAACACCTTTGTCCTGAAGATGGGTGACGTTTAGTCCCCGAAACGTCGACAGAGGAGAAATAAATATTTCGGGCCGATAGAAGTCTTGTTTCATTTCGTCTTTAATCTGTTTTAAGGACTTCCTCCACATTGTCTTTAATAATTAATATTTTATTTCGAAATTTTGGAAGTTTTATGGAAACAATTTCATATCTTCTCAAACACATATTAGCTTGTCCTCAAGCCAATAACTATATTTAGATTGGAGGTATTTGTATGCCCACGATGGTAATTTACTGACAGAGGCATTAATAGGACTAATTATACATATACTACGGTATTGCATTCAATCAATTATTGATCTGTAAAAGAGAACCCTTAAACGATTCCTTAATTAAGGTAATAGGATTAGCCTTAAGGGGACAAAGGAAGGGGTCAATCTCGTTAGCTAATATAGAATTATTATATGAACAATCACAGAACCTGTGCCCTATTTATATTTTCGTTAAATTTTTTTCCCAAATGGCTAAATAAAATCATCGGACTGCCTGGGATCCAAACCCACGACCCTTGGTATATAGGCAGAGGCGCTACCAACTAATCAAGCCCGAGGGCGAATATTTTTCTATTAATGTAAAAAAACCTAATAATAATTGTAAGTTTTTTGAGTTAAATAATTCGATTACCGATATATTTGATTAAACTATTGATTAACCAGTTCTAAAGTGGATTAGATAATTATTATAACAAAGAGCCGGCGGCTTGCACACCTCACCAGGTGGTTTTGATCCCTCTACAACAATAATTTTGAGAATAGAATAATCAAATTTGAATTTCTATCTACATAGTGGTCTACCTTTTGGCTGCTTACTTCTCTCTTTTAATATCAATGTTTATCAAAATTTATTTATTTATTTTAAACTGGTAACCGTTGGCTCTAGTTGAAATGTAATTCGCTTCTGAAGATGACACATATAGTCGACATGCGCATCAAGTGTTAACCTTGTGCACTAAAATTTATTTACATATTTATTTAAAAGGATTGTTGGCATTAGGCCATCAGCCATTTTTGCCACCGCTACTATCAAAATTTATAAAAGGCATAAAATTTCATGAGTTGAATAGCTGTATATACAGTATTTAATTAGAATAATGGGTTGGTAGCCGGCCGGGAACAGCAGTCAGGTGAAATAAAAAAGATTTATATTTTGATGCCGACATTTCGGGTGCTAGTCGCCCTCATCCGCAGGGCAAGTAAAAGTGTCTGAGTTTAGTTCATGATTAGACATGTTCATATTAGTTTGTACATCGGCATATGTGCAACAATAATTAACTATTCTTTAACAAACCTTAGGGGCGACACTGCTACTGCCACTGACAAACTAATATTGAACATATTGAAATTATAAATCAGTACCGCCTACCTGTACTAAACTCTGACAATTTTGCTTGCCCTGAGGATGAGTGCGACTAAGATTCGAAACGTCGGCAGCAAAATATAAAGCT
The DNA here is from genome assembly GCA_023213315.1 of Euborellia annulipes. Lineage (NCBI taxonomy): Eukaryota > Metazoa > Arthropoda > Insecta > Dermaptera > Anisolabididae > Euborellia > Euborellia annulipes. The sequence continues at coordinate 8,126 of JAKCPI010020238.1, read as the reverse complement.
TTTTTATTTCACCTGGCTGCTGTTCCCGGGAGGTTTTCGTCCCAATCTTTTAATTTATGAAAAACTTTTGAAATACAGTAGAGTCCCGTTAATCCGAACTAATTGGGACCGAGGGTTTCGGATTATCGGGAAGTTCGGATTAACCGGAATTGTAAGCTTGAATTAGTTAATTTTGATAATAAAGTAGTATTTATAACGTTGTAAACCGTGAAACTTGTCGGTGATATTAAACTCTAAATAAATATTTCATAATAATAATAAAATAAAGTTCCTTTTATGTCTAATTTTCATTTATATTTCTCTTAAAAAAAAAAAATAATAATACGCAAAAAGAGTTCGGATTAACCGGAAGTTCGGATTAGCGAGGTTCGGATTACCGGGACTCTACTGTATTGTCTTATTGAGAAACCCAGAATCTCCAGCCTAACTGAAACATTGTTGTGTTTGAGAATCTTTTTGCTGGTGTGGTCGATTGTCCGGGCAAAGGAAGTCAATGTGTCGGATTAGGCTAGAGATCTCCATCCCGAATGTTAGGAATCTCTTGATCCATCAGCAACATATATAAAATATCTGGCTCGTTAAATGTTTATAGAATATTAATATCTAATTCAAATGAAGATGTCTAGAAACCTATTTAATTATATATTCTGGTTTTTCAATCCCCTTAAGAGGCATTAGAATTATTTTTCTATTTCTATCAAACATGGAAAGGGATCAGGGGACAAAGTTAAAAGGAGAGAGAAGATAAGATAATTCCGTATTAATGTGGGTTATATTTTATTCAAAAAGCGGTTAGGCCAGCTGAGTTCCAAGCAATTTACGAAAATTTAGACTAGTGGTAAATAACAAACAAAGTGTTTTTGAAATATTCATCATCCTAAAAGGCTAATTTTTATAAATTCTAACTTAGTTTAAAATTTTTATCAAAATAAATGATAGTATAAAAAATATCGTAAGGATGTCACGAAAGGTGGACTCAACATTATTATGTGTTTATGTGGGAAAATAAAATAAAATGACATTGCTTTAATTTCATGGAGAGAGATAAGCATTGTCTTACTCCGAGGGCCAGGTGAAGACCAAGGAATGCAACTATAGTCTAAGTCATCGGGCTCTATTAGTAGGCCCTATATTTAGCACAAATAAAATATAAAAAAAAAAAATTTTATTTGCATTTAATTTAATTGGTCCAAAAATAACATTTCTACTGTGAATATTATATTTTTAGACCAAGTTCAGTGCTCTAAAGTAATTATACAATTTTACTGTCATTTATAATTTAATAAAAAATGATCATATTATCAATTAGATTTTTAGATATTTAATAAAAATATAATTAAAAAATATTTATTGTGATTTTAATAAATATCATGTCAGTTATTCAATTTTTATTATTATAATTATTTAAGAGTAATTAAATTAAAACCTTATATTTCGTGTCCTGTTAAATTGGTATAAAATTTAATCAAGTTCTATGAAATTGAACGAAAGATATCTAGTAGAAGAGTATAATTATAAAATAATTAAAAATTTTAAAATTATTACTTTGACACAAATTTTCAATGAAATTGTTATATTAATAATTAACAGGATTTAACTCTTTCATTAAAGAATTAAGATTAAATACAACCCCTCCTCCCCACCCCCGCCAATGGCCAAGAGGCTGAAATTTTGACAAATGTCAATATTTATAAACTAAAAGGGGAATGGATACCAAAATAGTATAAATCAGTGGCTTCCAACAACATTTTTTCAAGGACCCCCTCTTCGATTGATATACTGCCAAGGACCACTTAAATTCTTAAATTGTAGATTAGAATATATTTTTATAAACCTATAGTTTGTATAGGTAGGGTTACCATAATATATTGAGGCCAGTATTTTTTTTTTTTTTTTTTGTAAATTTCCTCAGTCCATTTTTACTTTCTATAATTTCTGCTAAATCAGTTTCACTCGACTATTTTTTTTTTTAGTAAATTTTTCCCGTTTTTGATCACGTATTCGGTTCAAATTAGTAAAATCCGGACATTTCTCAGATCCGGAAATCCGGATCTCAAACCAGACACGTGTTCCAAACCCTATGTATAGGCCAATATTTAAATAGAAAGGATAAAAAGCCAAACATTTTGTTGATTAATAATAATACAATTTATAAAGATTTGTTCAAATGAATTAGATCATATCTGTATTTTATATTTTGAGCCTAAAAAATTTATTTTTTTAAATCCTATCTCATAGAGAAATCGAATCATTTGATGTTTATGAACTATACCATTTTAATTTTTTTTTCTACATTGAAGGCCATATAGACATGAAATATAATTGTATTAGGATTAAGATATATTCTCTTTTACAATTTATATGAGCTGAACTTACGCGAGAGCTAGACTAGGATAATGGCCAGTAAAATACAAAATAATTGGATTTCTCAGAGACATTTTCGTTAAGACATCGTCCGCGGACCCCTAGAGGAGTTGGGAACCATTGGAATAAATAAACGTGCCTGGACCTCAATTTAATAAAGATGCCGAAGTCTTAAAATAAATAGACCAACATTATCACTAAAAGCAAAACGAAAAGCTAATAATCTAAAGGCCTGTTTAATAACACGATTTATTTATTTTATTTTATTCTCTTGCCATAAGGAGAGACAACCTCCAATTATTGATAAGGAGAGACTTTGGGCTTCATAACCAGTACACCGCGAATATTACTTTCCCAAATCTTTAAAATAGAACATATTTTGCTAGAAAACCTCTTCACATTCCCCCCCAAGACTCCAAGGACGATTTTTCATTATGAATAAAAAACCAAACTCTCAAATTAAATGATAATATTTTATTCATTGTGAGACTTTTTTATTGAGAATATTTTAATATTAAAAAAATAAAGCAATTTTTTTTTCCTTTACGTTTGATCTCAAATAATCAAAAAACAAAAGCTTTTTTTTAAATCCTCCCATAAAATTACAATTTAAATTACCTGTCATTAAAAATAACACGTGTCAAAGAAAAGATAGGCTTTTTCAATCAGGATTGATAATATCTTTTTTTTAATATTATATCTTGACTGAAAATTCAAGAACCTTTTATAAAAGATAAATTTTAGTGATTCCATATTTTATTACAAGTATAATTTTTTTTATTAAGTAGTCCCGGGACTCGTCAAGTCTGTCTGCGGCCCTGGCAACAATCAATGAATTTTTTTTTATTTGATCAAAAACCTCTCTGAAACTCTTGACATGTGACTCAGGGCTAGAGCATTAGCTTCTAATACCATAAGTCAAGGGTTCACATCCCAACAAAAATTTATTTCAATTGGATTGCCTACCAAGAGACAGGATCTAAATGGCCTTCGATGCCGAAAAAGACTTTAAATGATTCTTTATGGGAATCGAACCCCGGATCTCCAGCCTAACCTTGGGTTGGTCCCTGGGCATTAGACCTCGATCACACAAAAAAATATATTCCCCTACATATGCAGTTAGGCATTAAATTTCTCCATATTCTGATTCAGACGAGATTTATATCAATTAAATTGACTTTGCAGCTTCTTCGCCGTAGACGGATGGTTGGTCAAAAAAATTATAAAAACGTTGTTTCTATTTTAAATTTAGTTATTATTGGTCAACTGCCTTGTACAAGTATCAGTTTCGATGCATTCATCATCCTCAGGACCTATAATTTAATATTACATTCAAATTTTTTAATATTTTGTTTTATAACATTTTGATTTGCATTTATGTATTTATAAAAAAAATGCTAATCAAAATGTTATAAAACAAAATATTAAAAAATTTGAATGTAATATTAAATTATAGGTCCTGAGGATGATGAATGCATCGAAACTGATACTTGTACAAGGCAGTTGACCAATAATAACTAAATTTAAAATAGAAACAACGTTTTTATAATTTTTTTGACCAACCATCCGTCTACGGCGAAGAAGCTGCAAAGTCAATTTAATTGATTAAATTTCTCTTACAAGATAATTGAAGTGAGAAAGAAATCTTTAGAGAAAAGTTTCTTGTTGGTCATCTGCTTATTAAGACATCTTGATCTGCCTTAACATCCTACTCATTTAGGCTGAACGCACACCAATTGAGCAACGAGAAAACGTTTTGCTCTTGGGCAAAACATTTTTGCTCAATTGGTGTGCTTTCAGCCTTAATCTACTACTATGTCAAGTCCGAAACGAATTAATTGAATATTAATATCTTATTCAAATGAAATGATCTCGAAAATTACAATATTAATTTTTCCATAAACACAATAATATGGAAATTTAAGCAGAAAGTATATTTAATCAAATACTTTTCCTTCTCGTAAATTTTTTATTCCTTTTGTTATTCTTGTTATTTTTATACCATAATAAAAAAAAAGCGAAGAAACTCATCTTAAAGGTGAAAAATAAACAAAGGAAATATACACTTGAAATTATTTTAATTATCTATCTCTTTTTTTTATTCAATATTTCCTTAAATTTTAATTAAGATTTATAATTTGCTACTATACAATGGACGAATAAATGGAAGGATGGCGAAAAAAAGAGCTTCATTCAAATGATACCTTGTTTTAAAATAATAATAAAAACATTAATTACTTGATTCTTTTAATTAGAAAAGGAAATTAAAAAAAAAAACTTTTGTTTTTTTTTGCCTAACAAAGTGTAAGCTATATTTAATAAAATAACGAAATATAAGACTTTTACATTTTATTTGAATAACGTTAATGAAAGAGGAGGTGAGAAAGAAAAGTGAGATCAAATTATTTAGCTGGTGTGTAGACGTATTCAGTGTGATTTTATTTTGAAAGAGTTTTATTTATGTTGTGAAGGTAAGAGAGAGAGAGAGAGAGAGAGATACAAAATTTGAAATTCGAAAATCAAAATTCTAATTAAAAAAAAATATGATGGGACTCGCAGAGCGAAGGTAATCGAAAGTTGTGTTCTGTGCTTGTCACGCCAGATTTTTTGTGTCGTCATATGTTTAGTTTCCGCCAATATATAAATTTATATTAGAATTAAAGATGTAAAATGAGAAATTCCTGGACCCCCAATAGATATTATCTCTAGGGATGAAACGATACCACTGAGATATCGATACTTTTACTCGATACAGGAATCGGTAGCAAAGTATCGATACTTACTCGTATCGGTCAATTTTTTCGTACAATTAAAGATAATGAAAACAGCAGTAAGTACTGATATTATATTTATTGATATAATAAAAAAATAAAAGTAAGAGAAAGTAAAAAGGATAAATGGACCCTGTTACGCATTAGTGTGTCAAGCGCCAGCTACCGAGTATTGAGAAAATTAACATTAAAGTTTTTTGTTTACATTGGATTATAATATATAATTTTTTTTTGTCAATTTGCACAAGTAACTTTAAATATAAATTTTTTTAGGACATATTTCATAAAAAATACTATTAATTATAGCATTTGAAACAATATTCCGTGCTTAAATCAATTTTTAATTTTTTTTGGCGCTTGACACACTAATGCATAACAGGGTCCAAATAAGTCTCGTATTCTCCAATTTATTACAAATATTTCGGTCCGTTTACATATCTAAATTTTCTCAGCTTTCCGAGAAAATAATAAATTTGTTTTGGGCCTAGTATTCTCTCAGAAGGAGGAAGAGAGAAAGACGCCACTTCTGCCACCCCCCATCCCTCCCCTACCCAGAGGCTTATGTTTGGAGGAGACATAAAAGTGCTCGGAGAGGGGGTAATAGCTGAGGAGGGGAGGACGACGCTATCTCTTCCCTCGCTTTGCCCTGCTATTCCCCTTTTTTCCCCTACCTTCTCTGCCTTATGATAATACCCTTAAAAAAAAAGGAAGTAAAAAAATCCAACATTAACAACAACAAAATGATTGGATTCAGAATTTTTGAAATATTTGGTGGATTTGATCTTTTTGGTTCAACAAATGAAAAAAAAATTAATTTTTTTTTAAAGATGGCCAAATGATGAGCATGACTTTTTAAAATAAGATTAATAATTGTAATTTACCTTATATGAAAGGGCCATTCACTTCAGAAGAGACGTTTTGATATTTGGAACTATTTCACATTAGAAGATTCAACTCACTATTAAAATTTCACTATTTTCAAAGAACACAAACGACGGAAATTTTATTAGCACAAACAATGCGAACAGCCTCCAATTAGATACTAACAAACACTGAATAGAAGTGAAAGCCAAGATGGTTACATGCATTCGCCACCAGAGCACTCTAGTGTCCATTATTGTTTAGCTGCTTAAAAAAATTGAAATCTGGAGTGAGAGCCGCGAGAGGGAAGATCATGAGTGCTTATTATCCAAAACAATTAAATCGAGCAAAAAATAATAATAATAATAATAAAATAAAAAAACAATAAAATTATCTTCTATTTTTATTATATTCATCAAATTAATAAAAAAAAAAAAACTGAATTACTTCATCAGAGTCTACTTCAAACAATTTTCACAAAATATTACTGATATAATTTTTAAAAGGGCCATCTAAATAATAATTGATTCATATGAATGAATTCTAGCCCTCGGGGCTTGGTTTAGGGGTTAGCGTGTTAAACTCGTATGCCAAAAGTCGCGGGTTCGGACCCCAGGCAGTCCGATGATTTTATTTAAGCCATTTGGATACCTTAAATAGGAATGCCTGGACACCCAATATATGTATATTAATCAATAACGGATATCGTAAATGTCTTATATGGCCTGAGCTGCCGAAAGACAGTGTGAATGACTGTGTGTGAGTGTATGAATTTTAATCTAAAAAGAAAAAGATTTAAATTCTGTTACCATGGCAACTATTTCTCCTATCTTTCCTATGAAGAACAAGAGTAAAGTGGTCTCCAAGAGATTTCAAGGGCAAAATGAGAATATACATTTTAAAGAGCATCTAAAATATAATTGATTTTGGAATTTTAATTAAAATCGTTGAAGCGAATTTTTAGAAAATCGAAAAAAACTGAGAAAGTGCATAAGGAAAGTACTAGTACCCTTTCAAAAGCTTAATGTCACGTGCCAGGGGGGGGGGGCTAACTTAAATATAAAAAATTTCAGCCTCATAGTTCAATACCTTCATGCTTAAAATTGAACACAGACACACAGACAGACCATGTTCTAAAATCCACTTTTTTTTATTCAGGGGACCCCAAAACGTGTATATCCATCAAAATCTCGACATCGAATTTTTGACATGAATTCAATACTTTCTCTCTCTATATATTAACATATATAGAGGTAAGAGAAAGTAAAAATAGAGGCCGGGTACGGACGAAAGCCGGTAAAAAAAGCACAGAGCAAAGCTTTTGGAACCTAAGCCAATTCTATTATCGCTAGTTGTATTATCTTTTAATTTAGTTAAGCTCATTTATTCTCAATTATCATCTTCTCTTTGCTCTTTTTATTCCTCAATCTTACTTAATAAGACAATCGATTGAATGCTAACAGGTTACGGAGATAGAACAAATTAATTTTTCAAATACGATTTATCTATTTATATAAAGATGGGGACGAGGGTAACAAGGTTGCATAAATTAATTAAAAGGGCCGCCCCGTGGGTCCAGAACCCAAGTATTCGCCCAAGCCAGCCTGGCATAATAAACTACTTAGGCGTAACGCACACACAATCTAATCTTGACAATTTCCCAATTAAGTCCCCTGTTGGGGGAAGGAAGGCAAGAGTGGCACCGGGTGCAATTAATGGTCTCCTCCACCATAGGAATATTAAACTGCAACCCTCTCCCTCTCTCTTCTCTTGTCCTTTTCTACAGGATTATATTGGGCCGCAAAGAATCTCACCCTCTGATGATGGACGGACGGATAATCCCTCCTCCTATGTTTCTCTAATCTGCTGATAATTTAATATAAATGGAGAATATATGAACGAGAGCGAGAGAGAGTGAGTGAAAGCAAATTTATATACAAATGATCCTAAGAGAAATTTCATAAAAAGGAATTTTAAATTGGGCTTAAACTCTTAACACCAAAGTCAATATCTCCAATAATTAAATTTTTATAAAAATTTTGGGAAAAAATAAAAGAGGATATCAAAATAAGGGAGATAATATTTTGTTTTTTAAAAAATCTGGCGTTAACTGGTCGCACCGCACACAAC
>JAKCPI010020237.1:0-86639 GCA_023213315.1 Euborellia annulipes | reverse complement strand
CAATCGTTATTGCTTTCATGGCTTTCCTAATTAAAACCCAAATAATCGATTATGAAAAAATAATAATTTTACGGAAAATTGGGGAAAATTATTTTTTTTCTCTTCCCGTAGAAACCATTTTACCTTTTTGCGAAATTTTTGCCTTTTTTAATAATCCGTTCTTTTGAAAACGCATTTTTCCCAAAAATAATCGATTAATTATTTTTTTGTTTTTAATAATCGGTTATTTTTTAAGAAAATAATCGGTGAATAATCGATTATCTTTGGGCAGCCCTACCGTAAACTAATCAGTTCCTTAATCCCTCTCTTGTATAATAGTCTTTTCTCTCTTAAAAACCATTTACATTAATAGATATACTTAATTAAATAAAAAGAATCCTAAGCACTTTTTGTTAAACAAAAGAAAAATTCCGATTTACCCGTCTCTCTCTGAAAATCATCGTTATCACCATCATCAGTTTAATTCTCTAATTTCACCGAGCGAGGTGAATAGGTCGCCGTTCTATTTTAAGCGCTATATTGACTTGACTTGTAATATGACTTTTGATTAGATAATCAGGAATAATTCGCTAATCCATTGGGGGGGGAGAAGAGGATATTTATAAAAAATTTTTTTGTTTGTTTCTTTAACATCCGCTATAGCCAAAACAGATGAATATTTGACAATTGTGTTGCTCTGCGAGGTTCATCAAATAATTACTCATCCTGGCCGTCCGCCATTAGCCAGCCCCAATTGGGAGGGGGGGAGCAAAGGCAACCTCCGACAAAACGCTACGTAATTTATACATCCGTTGGATTATGCCAGGCAGCAAGCAAGCTGAAATATAAATTCCCCTTCCACTTAGGGAATGTCCAATTAAAAAATCATCAGCACCCCCCTACCCTACGTGCGTAGAGATGTTAATTTGTTACTTATGTACGAATCACACTTCACTTCCTCACACATATGGTCGGGGAGTTAGTAAATCTAAATTCAAATTAGAGACTGAGATAGAAATTTTTAAAAAGATCTCTTTTGATCTAGTTGAGGAGTTTAATTTAAAAAAAATAATCTCATGAAAAGTTTATACATCATAAAATCTTAAAGTGGAGATTAAAAAAAAAATATTTAGAGAGAAAAATGAGATGGAGGGTTTTTTAGTCCATTTTATTTTGCGATTATATGCAAATCTCGAGAATTAGATTAATAGAAGTGTCCTGAAGAAGACCGAAACAGTCAAAGAATAAAGTCAAAATAAAAATCGTGGTGGAAATTATTCACACTAAAAATAAAAATTTTTGCTAAATTAATTTCATAGCTCCTTGAAGGGTTCAACATTTTTTTACGGACAACAAAAAACATGACTGACTAGAATCTACATTAACTATTTTAAAAAGGAAATATTGTATTACTCTATATCAGTGGTTTTCAAAACTTTATGTTATCACGCCTCCCTTAAAAATATTTAATCTTATGACGCCCCCCCCCCCCTCCCATTTTATAAAATAATACAAAAACAAACATTTTTAATGCTAAAAAATATAAATTTATATTAAAATATTTTTTTTATTTATTCTTATTTATATTGAAACTAGCAATCATTTGGGAAATTGGTCCTGGTGGCCAATATTCGCGCCTCCCCTAGACTAGTCCGCGCCGCCTCACAGTTTGGAAAACGCTGGTATAAGGGTATTATATGGCTGGTGGAATTTGTATCAGAAATGAAAGAAGAGAATGCAACCATAATTTTTCTTTAAAAATATATTTTAACAGCTTACGTTTCGGCCTTGGTCAAAGACATCCTCGAATGATCACTCACAGCTCGGAGGATGGCTTTGACCAAAGCCGAAACGTAAGCTGTTAAAATATATTTTTAAAGAAAAATTCTGGCTGCGTTTTCTTCTAATTTTCATTTCTGAAGAAAAATATTTTTCTCAAATCTTATTTTCACGCCCTAGAGGGGTGCCTAACTTAAATATAAAATTTCAACCTCTTAGCTCAATTCCTTCATGCTTTAAATTGAACCCAAACAGACACAGAGATAGACCATGTCGAGAAAACCACTTTTTTGAATTCAGGGGACCTCAAAACGTGTATATTCATCAAAATCTCGACATAAAATTTTTGACATGAATCCAATACTTTCTCTCTCTATATATATATGTATATTAACTTATACATATAGGTAAGAGAAAGTAAAAATTCAAATCAGAATTGAGATTAGTTCTATATACAAAAAGATGCGGTGGAAATGCGAGCCTTCGCCGCGAAATTACTCTCAAAATAATTTGAATACATTTATAAATAATTATTTTTATTTTATTTTGAAATTATTTTATTTTAATTTTCAACCCTTAATCCACCCCTGTGTAAAAGTATATTAAGGAAATTTGATTAACAAAAATATAGGCCATATAGAAAGAATATAATGGTGACTTAAGAAAGATATATTTAAAAAATGCCCTCGGGCTTGGTATAGTTGGTAGCGTGCCTACCTTCTATACCGAACGTCGCGGGTTCGGACCCCTGGCAGTCCGAAATGGATACAAATGGCTTAAATAGAAAAGCCTGGACCTCCAATATGTATATTATTAATTAATAACGGTTATCGTATAAAGACTTATATGGCCTGAGTTGCCAAAAAGACTGTGTGAATGTGTGTGTGAGTGTTGAGTGTGGATGAGAAAAAAGTGTGAGTGTTTAAAAAAAAAAGATAAAAAAAATAAAAAATAAATTTTTTTTCAATGACACCTACACTCCCCCCCTCCTCCTTTCAACAGCTTATATTCTCCCTCTCCCCTTAGTGAAATACAAAATATTTAATTTCATATTCAAAAGAATCGTTTTTCGCAGTCAAATTATTTGTTTCTGTCAATTTTTTTTTTTCAACGATAAAATGCATAATAATTAACTTTAGTAAGTGGCCTTGGTCAAAGCCATCCTCAGATGACCACTAACAGCTCCGAGGATGGCTTTGACCAAAGCCGAAACGTCAGCTGTTAAAATATATTTTTAAAGAAAAAATTCTGGCTTCGTTTTTTCTAACTTTCATTCCTGAAGAAAAATATTTTTCTCAAATCTTATTTTCACGTCCTAGGGGGGTGCCTAACTTAAATATATAATTTCTACCTCCTACCTCAATTCCTTCATGCTTTAAATTGAACCCAAACAGACATACAAATAGACCATGTCGCGAAAACCACTTTTTTTTTTTATTCAGAAGACCTCAGAACGTGTATATCCATCAAAATTTGACATCGAATTTTTGACATGAAACCAATACTTTCTCTCTCTATATATATGTATATTAACTTATACATATAGGTAAGAGAAAGTAAAAAATTCAAATCCGAAATGGGATTAGTTCTATATACAAAAAGATGCGGTAACTCACCCCAGTAAAATTTTAAGTGGACTAATCATATCTTACTTTTCTACCTAATGAAAAAAAATCCCTACAAAATTCTGCAAGGGATTCGATGGGTTCCTAAGTTATCCAGTGTTATTATTATCTGTTTAAGAGAGTTTCGAAATCTTCAAAAATTAATTCCGCCCCAGTAATGAGAAATTTTAGAATGACATTAAAATGTTTCTATTCTACTAAGCTATTTGCTAAATAATGAATATAAATTTTAACTCAAACGGAATGCACTTATTTTTTAGTAAAAGTATTAAAAAACAATATCTTTATGCATTATAGGGGATGGGGCATTAACCACCCTGGTTAATGCCTTCATACCTCCCCCGACCCACTAATTTTTTTTTCAATGACACCTACACTCCCCCTCTCCCTTTCAACAACTTATATTCTCCCTCTACCCTTAGTGAAATACAAAATATTTAATTTCATATTCAAAAGAATCGTTTTTCGCAGCCAAATTATTTGTTACTATTATTTTTTTTTTCAACGATAAAATGGATATTAATTACCTTTAATAAGACGCTCAAGGGGGTGTGCTGGTTGACGGTGAGGTCAGGGTGGGTTACACTATATTAATTATTCACTTTGATTCACTTTAAACACAATTGAAAAAGAGAGCAAGCAGGCCCGCCTGCCGCGCGGCCACCCACTCGACTGAACGAGACATCTCGACTCTCTGTTTGTATAGGAAAAATAATAGATGAAAATAACAATTCCCTTTTTATTAAAAGTAAAAAAATACCTTTTGCTCTAATCTAACTTTATTTATAACTGGAAAAGAATGTCAACAAGTGATTTGGAATATTCCAAGGCCTTTCTTAAATAATCAACCCTTCACCCCCTAATCAAAATAATAATCAACCCTATTTTTTGAATGTTTTCTATTTATTTGGCTTCAATTTAGCTAAAATAAATTAAAAAAACATTTTTTTCAATTTTGCAACCCCCTATTCAATAATTAACAATGCTATCGCCTTCGGCGAGCTTCGCGTCTATTCAAAAAAAAAATTAAAACCCTGAAAAACTTTCCTGGATTTGGTTTTACACATAGTGTAATTTTCTAGAATGAGTCTTACTTTAGGCCAGTGGTTTCCAAACTTTATGTTACCACTCCTCCCTTAAAAATATTTAATCGTATGACGCCCCCCCCCCCTCCACCCATTTAATAAAATAATACAAAAACAAAAATTTTTAATTAAATAAAATATTTTTCGAGATCTATATAGGCCTACATATTTGAATAAGTTAAAAGTATTCAAAATACCTCGACTCATGGGCGTAGCCAGACATCTTGTTAGGGGGGGGGCAACCCCTCGTTAGAGCGAGAGGGGAGGGGGTTCACAATTAATATATACATAGATTATTAATTATTTATTTAAATAAAAAAAAAAAACTAAATTAATGTAGTGGATTGGGGAGTTAAAAAAAAATGCTCAATGAGAAAAATATATATTTGTTTGTTTTTTTTAACTTTAGGACAAGCCAGGGGGGAGGGGCGCCAAAAGCCCATGTCTCGACTCGGACTTAACTAGTCATGGATATATTCAGTGTTTGGTCTCACCAATAAAAAAAACACAGTCTTCTTGAAAAATTTTTAATAATACTTAAAAATATAAATTCATATAAAAATATTTTTTTTATTTCTTCATATTTATTATTTTAATTAAAACCTCCGTCCCAGAATCTTCTAAATTTTATTATTTTATTTATGAAACTAACAATCATTTGGAAAATTGATCTTGGTGGCCAATATTCGCGCCTCCCCTTAGACTAGTCCGCGCCTCACAGTTTGGAAAACGCTGATTTAAATTAAATATAAATCTCAAAAATAAGAAAATATTTACATTGCAAACCAACAATGCATATACTGTACTTCGTCAGCAAATTTTACAAATTAAAAAATATTCAGTATTCAACTTTTTCTTGCCGAATCGAAAGTTTTGTAATGTGCTGTGCTTTTTCATATACATATTTAGTTAACGATAATATAATCTATATATATAATTCACTAATGTCCGTCCGTCTGTCTATCTGTCTCTCCGTCCGTCCTTCTGTCACGCTCTATTTAGGCAACTCCGAAAGAAACCTTCTAGGGATTACAGGAAAATTATTTTCATCCCGAAATTCCTATAACTTTTTGAGTTATTAATCCTTAAAGTTACGATTTCTCCATAGGGTAAAATGAGAATATACATTTTAAAGAGCATCTAAAATATAATTGATTTATGAATTTTAATCAAAATCGTTAGAAAAAAAAAAAACTAAAAAAAGTAGGCTACATCAGTAAAGTACTAGTATTATTTTTAATTATTAATTAAAATAGCAATTAAAAAAACAACAATAATAACTTTGGTCGATTTCGTTCAAAAAACCTGGTTTTGCATGTCAGGCTTAATATCAAATTTAAACCTCATAGATTTTTTTGTGACTTTTAAAACTGGTATTTCCATCAATGGATTTTTGATACTTGAATATATTAAATATATAGGTAAGAGAAAAAAAAAACGATTCGTTTTATTAGACAAGAAAAAGAATCAAGTGAGTTGAATTTATTACAAAAAAAGTTTTTCTTTTCTATTTAGGTCATCGCAAATATAAATTCTCCTTTAGGTGTCATCTTTGGACAGCAGCTTTTGCAAATAATGATGAATTTTTTTATTTGTTATTTGGTGTCTAATAAATATAATAATAAATAAATACTTTATTTATTTCAACAAAAGCATAATCCTTCTATACTTTTCAAAAGTTCATTAGGTTGTTAATTACAGGTTTTATAATTAAATTCTTGAACCAGACCCAATCGGTATTCAGGCCTTTGCTCTAGTCTCTTCCAATTTCCCTCATTCATGATTTTAAAGAATGTATCCCTATTAATTGTTTCTACACTCAACCAACATTTCGTAATATATAAGGTAATTAAGAAATTTTTAAACAATCGAAAAAAAAATTCCAAAGTATCAGGACGATTATATTTAAAAAGCTTATTTTTGTGTGTCAGAAGGGTACTAATATATAATTATAACCTCATAACTCGTTTCTTTATTTTGAACACACACGATAGACCATTTTGCGCGGTTCACTTTTTTTGCACTGACGGGGCCTTAAAACGTGTATTTTCCATCCAAGTAGTTAAAAAATTATTATATATTTTATATAAAATATTCACTGGAATTTCATAATATGAAAGCTATTTAATTGAATTTATAAAACATAAAAAGTACCGGTAATTAACATTTCCTTTAAATTTAAAGGAATAAAATAATAATAAATTTAAATATCAAGCTTGAAGGGTGACATAAAATGCTTACATTAGAAATACAGTTAGAAAGGGGTCCTAGAGAAAAAAAGGTTCAATAGGGGATCCGCGAACTACACAAGTTTAAGAACACCTGACATGTGAGTCTATATTATTTATTTAAATTAGCCTATATTTTCTCTCCCGAACGAATTGCCTCTCACAAGTAAAGTAAACCAAACATGAAATTCCGATTTCATTGAAACTTGGTACAATCCCCTAAATAAATGATAAATCTATATATAAATTTGAAAAAATTTCGACCAATGAATGAACAGTTTATTTTTAAAAATTTTAAAAATTATTCCTGAAAATCAGTACAATAGTGAAAATCATTAAAAAAGTGTTTCAAATTCCAAGTTAGACTCATATTCAATATTGAATTCAAGTGATTTCATACAATTGATAATTATGGGGGGTTGCCTAAAATGAATAATTAATATTAGCATTAGGTTTCTATCTAGCATCTCAACAATAGTATTAATGACCATTCAAAACACTTTGTAGCTAAAAATCTATCTTGTTTAAAAATTTTAAAAAACTGTTGCAAAAGTGAACAGACAGAGATCTATTTTCTTTTATAATATAATTTTGAAATAAAACTAGGTCTCCCGTAAGTGCCTTTTCCTTATTCAAGCGCCCCCGTTAACCCATAGCCTACACCAAACCCATTAATTTCTGTTATCTGACTATACCCCTTCAATAACATTATCAAGCTGAAAAGTTTCAAAATTCATCAATCAATTCACTCAACAAACAGCTAAAACACTTTCAAACATCCCAACAATAGCTAAAACCCCTTTCAAAACAACTTGAAATTAATAATCTACCTGTTTTAAAAATTCAAAAATTAATTTTTACTTTCTCTTACCTATGTATATATGTAATATATATATAGAGAGAAAGTATTGGTTTCATGTCAAAAATTCGATGTCGAGATTTTGATGGATATATACGTTTTGAGGTCCCCTGAATCCAAAAAAGTGATTTTCGCGACATGGTCTGTCTGTGTGTGTGTCTGTGTGTGTGTGTTCTGTGTGTGTGTGTGTGTGTTCAATTTTAGCTGAAGGAATTGAGCTACGAGGTTGAAATTTTATATTTAAGTTAAACACCCCCGGGACCGGAAAAATAAGCTTTTAATCAAAATCGGCCAAAGAGTACTGTACTTTACTGATGTACTTTTTCAGTTTTTTTCGATTTTCTCAAAATTCGCCCTAACGATTTTGATTAAAATTCAAAAATCAATTATTTTTTAGATGCTCTTTCAAATGTATATTCTCGTTTTGCCCTCAAATTGTTTGAAGCACTTTACTCTTGTGCTTCATAGAGAAGATAGGAGAAATGGTTGCCATGGTAACAAAATATAAATATTTTCCCATGTTTATAAATTTGACATCTTTAAATTCATAATCACCTTATTGGCGAAACTAAATATATGCGACACAAAAAATCTGGCGGACAAGCACAGAACACAACTTTCGATTACCGAAGGTAAGAGAAAGTTGTGTGCTGTGCGACAGTCACACCAGATTTTTTTAAAAAGTTGTGTTATTTTATTGGTCGAATTTTTTCTCGTTTAATGCATATTTATATTAGTTGTTTTATTGTACAAAGTTTCATTGAAATCGGAATTTCATGTTTGGGTTATGCTGGCTTTGGAGAGAAACCCAACAATGGAGTCCATTATGGATAAAAAGAAGACACCCCCGCTTTCATCTACCAATTTTTTATTAGCAACGAAAAAGAACTTGAATATTTTTTTATAAGTTAATATAATAATAATAACTTGATTGAAAATTAATCAAAAAGCCTTTTTTTTCTTAAAGAAGATGAAAGGGCCTAAGTTAAAAAGAGGCTTTCTTTAGAATCGACATTTACCCTCCTGCCATCCCATTTCATTACATCTTATATTAATTTATTTCCAATATAGAGGCAAGTTATTTATTTAAGCTATATAAACACTCTTTTTTTTTTGTTTGTTGTTTATCGGATGCTTTGACTTTGCTCTACTCTTTCTCCCTCTCCCTCTTTACGTGATTTGTTTATAAAAATCCTACTATTTTTTGTTCTAAAAGTTTTTTTTTTTTCTTTGACTAATTTCGTATTCTATTTGATATTTTATGAATTTTTAACCATTTAAGAATAAATATTTTTCATTTTTAATGTGACTTATAATGACATTATTTGAATGGTCTGAAATAATAAAAAAAAAGTCTGGTGTGATTGTCGCACGCACACAAAGTCGAAAAGTCATGTTCTGTGCTTATCCCACCAGATTTTTTGTGTCGACATATTTTTAGTGATCGATAGTATGGTACATTTGAATTAAAGATGTAAAATTTATGAACAGAAAAACTTTTGTTACTATGGCAACCATTTCTCCTATCTTTCCTATGAAGTACAAAAGTAAAGTGGTCTTCAAAAGATTTCAAAATGAGAATATACATTTCAAAGAGAATCTAAAAAAATAATTGATTTATGAATTTTAATCAAAATCGTTGGAGCGAATTTTGAGAAAATCGAAAAAAAAAGTGAAGTACTAGTACTTTTTGGCCAATTTTGTTCAAAAGCTTATTTTGACTTTCCTGGAGGGTATCTAAATGAAATATAAAATTTCAATCTGGTAGCTCATTTCGTTCTTGAGATATTTTGTTCACAGACAGACAGACAATGTTATGAAAATCACTTTTCTAGACCCAGGGGACCTCAAAAACTGTATATCCATCAAAATCTCTACATCGAATTTTTGACATGAAACTATTACTTTCTCTCCCTATATATACCTGCATAAATAGGTAAGAAAATGTAAAAATGACATTATTTTTATTTATTTTATTTATACAGTAGTTTATAGACAAATTGAAATTGTATCACTCAGGGGCTCACTTCTAGTGAGTGCATGGATGGCGACCACGAGTTACCCGAGCTAAGGCTGGCATTTCATACTTTCCTTTATGTCAGCCTTATTTTCCCTTTTCCATATTAAGCATCAGGCCGTGAGACGGGTCAGTTTGCTTTTCTCTAGGTCTCTTATTTATTTATAAATTAATTTTGCCCATCCCACATAGGAATAAGGCCAAGATAGAAGAAGAAGTCAAATGGAAATATTAAAGTACTATAGCTATACCGTATACCAGGTATATATAGAACTATTTAATAGTATTTCAAGTTGTCGCTTGAGACATAATGTGAATCGTTGATCGATAGCTCAGTAGTAAGTACTCTACCACTGTGCTACGTCCCAATATTTTTAATTCAGTAATTATTAAAGGTATTTTAGCTAAACAATTTCCGAATTTTAATTAAAAACGCAAATTTGGTGAGAGGAGACAAACGATATATTTCTTTTACAATTAAATTGAACCTGAGAGAGAGAGAGAAAAAGAACTAATGAAAGTTTTTTTTTTTTTTCTAACCAACATTTTTCTTCCCTGTGTTGTCACCCTGATGGATGTTGGTTGGCACTGAATCAGGCGCGAGAACAAAAGACGTCCTCCGTAATTAAGCTTGAGAACTTAAAAAAAGATCAATTAAAAATTCAAGTAGAATACCAATAAGTAATCCATTTTAAAAACTCGTTATTTCCACTAACGATTGATGATTAAATTCTGTCAACCTTTAACTTCAAAGAGCCCTAAACTCATGTGTTTGATTTGTGAGGGATGTCGGAAGAGAAGAGCGCATCATCCCGTATGTTAGGGACCTAAATTGGTTTTCAATTTCCGCAAATATTTTCTTGGGTGTCTCTTAAAATTCTAAATCATTTTATCTTCCCTTAAAAATAGAAATATTAAAGTGTTTCTTTATGTAATAATTGATTTCTTTTTATTTTTTTTTAAATTGAAAAAGTTTATTAAGTATCATGCACGAAGAGACTTTATTCTTTGAAGAAGAGGAAATCACTTAAATGCTCAATAAAAAAGAGATTAGATTAACTAACACACTAACTAACAGGTCATCTATCATTCACTAAGCCTGATTAACATCCGATATCTATGCTAAATATAATTACATTGCCTTTCTATGACGTTTTATTATTAAAGGTTCTTTTCTTGCTAAAATACAAGACACGCAATCGCGTCTCTTGGCTATTCTTGTAACAATTTTGCACAATATCTTGATGGTAGGTAGGTAGTTCACGCAAACTAAGTGAACTGATAGGGAACAAAAGCCACCCAACAACAAAAACACTTTATAAAGTCGATAGAAGGAGAAGAAATGTTAAAAAGAATTGGGAATGCCTTTAGGTAAAAGAAAAATAAAATCTTCAAAGAGATTATAAAATGAACATTTTATAAAGATATGTCCATTTAAGAAGCCCTTGATACAACGAAATATTAAAATATTTTAATTACAAGAGGTTTTACTCAGACTACAAAAATTCTAGGTGGTCTTGAATATTTAATTTCTAAATTATTAGAATGAATTAAGTCAAAAGTGCTGAGGCGATAAATTTATTCGACCTTTCGGTATATAGCCATCTTCAGAGGACTAAAAAATAACGAGATATATAATACAATAATTATAAAAGAATTCTAAAAATAATTTGAATAATTTACACCAAAATCAGAGGAGATAAAATTGAAAAATTTTAAAAAGTGAATATTTAATAAAAAACTGAATAAAATCTCCTCTGATTTTGGTGTAAATTATTCAAAGCTATTTTTAGAATTATTTTATAATTATTGTATTATATATCTCGTTATTTTTTAGTGCTCTGAAGATGGCTGTATGCCGAAAGGTCGAATAAATTTATCGCCTCAGCACTTTTGTCTTAATTCATTCTAATCATTTAGAAATTAAATATTCAAGACCACCTAGAATTTTTGTAGTCTGAGTAAAACCTCTTGTAATTAAAATATATTACATATTACCAGACCACACCATCGTTAAGAAATATTAAAATTTGTAATTGATTTTTACTTTCTCTTAATCTTCTTTCTACTTATGATTTATGGCCATGGGAAGATGGAAGAGGAAGATTGGCATATAGCTAGATGTATTTTTTTTATTAGGCCCACTAAAATGACGTTTCGGTCTTGATCAAGAACATCCTCGTCAGCCTAATGGGCCTAATAAAAGAAATAGCTGCAATTCTTTTTTTTACACATCAACGATTATCCAGCTATAAAATTAAATGTAACTATTACATTATTTATTACTGGCTTACTCTATTTTTCATTTAAAAAGAAACATAAAAATAATTAAGTCATATGTGAAATTTTCTTATTTTAGTATAGCCTACTTATATTTTTATATTCCACCAGATTTTTCAAACGATTTATCGTCTTATTTCTTTTTTTTTTTTTGTTGGTTGGTTTTTTTTTATAGGAGAAAGAGAACAGAATTATGGCCCTCGGCGCCAATTCACTTGTTTGTGTTTTTTGGGGTAAACGTATAAAAAACAAACTCTTAAGCAAAATGTGTCAGTTCTTTCTGTCTTTTTTTCTTTCTTGCTTTGCAATCGGTTAAACCAAGATTTATTTTCAACCCTCTTCTATTCTAAACTTATATTTTTATAACTTTTTAAAAGAAACAAAGTTTTATATTAATTTTACATCTGGATTTAATTGGATGAATAATATAAAAAATAAATTAAGGATATTTCATCAGTCAAAAAAAAATTGATAATTGATAATCTACCTCAAGGCGAGTGGGTTCGGACCCCAGGCAGTCTGATGAATTTATTTAAATAATTTGCATACCAAATGGTGCCTGGACCTCCTATATGTATATATCGTTTCTAAATAATGTGGATCGTTAAAAGTCTATATGGCCTAAGATGCCAAAAAATACTTTAAAAAAAGGGGGAATTTTAATTCCAAAATGGCTTTAAGACATGCACGCACCACCCTAGACAAATTATTTAAGGTCCGGGTCTCGAGGAGCTAATTTTGAGTTTCCAGCGGCCACAATTTTGAAGCTATCGACTTTAAAATTTTTTTAAATTAAAGCTATTGAAAATACCTACAACTTATAGAAGACCTTTTTTTGATTTTTGAAATTTTTTTTCTAGATCAATCACATTAAATAAAAGATATTTTTAAAAAATTCGCTCTATATCTTATAGATAATTAAATTAGTAATCATTGTGTTAAAAAATAATTAATTTTTTGTCTTTAATTAATTAGCTGGAATCTTTCAAATAAAATAGAATAAAACGCTTGTTTCCCTATGGGGAGAACTAACGCCATCTCTTGCCGCCTAGAGTAACCAGCTTCTCATTCGGCGGTTAACGGTTTTTTGAGATGAGCACCTTAAAATAAATTTATTATTCATAAAAAAATTCATTTTTTTTTATATTTTAAACTTTATTATTATTATTTTTTTTTTTAAGGATTTTGAGCTTAAAGCAGCTCCGCCGCCATCTTAAATATATTCTACATCCATTTTCTTTATCCTCTTATTTTAAAAATGTTTTTTTTACAACAACATTCTGCAAAACTTCTTTCCCTTTCTCCAATTATTTTCCTTTTATTTGTTTGTTTTTCTTTCTCCCTCCTCTCTCTTGAATACAGACAACTAAGTAAACAGTTGAAAGGAGATCTTGGTTCTCTATTTCCTGCAAGGGTCAACCCTTACTTTAATTAAAAGGGTCTCTCTGTATGTGTGACTATTATTCATTTATAAAGGCTTTGCAATATTGAACTTTTCGATTTTGTTGTTGTTGTTCTTTAAGGTAATAAATAGCAAGATGGATGATTAATCTTCATTTATATAATCGCCTCTCTTTCGATTAATTTTAATTGATTTGCATAACAATAGCCTCAACTTTAAGGAAATTACCTATCATTTAATTTATGATGTTTTTAATAAAGCGTCGATATTTAATTCATTTGAATTCGATGCAATTATGTTTAATTTAAATTTATTCATGGCTGATTCACAAAATGGGCTCCGTCATTTATTAGTAGTAGATATTGCTTAATTTCACACCTATTTATTAGATAATTAAAGTAATGTTGGGGAGTTTGGCAACAAAGTAGAATATCAGTCACCAATATCAAAATATCGTTGTAGTGGAGAATTGTCAAGCATGGCGAAATTCACACTTTGTTTTGGGGTTCTTAATATGTTCAAACCAGGACAGTCATATACATAAAATGAACAAAAATTTGAGAGAAGGATTAAATAACTATAGTTTTTGTCAATATATGAAGAGAATTAGTGGGTAATATAATGCAAGCAATAAACGCCTGGGAGTTAGGCAACCAGCAGCATAAACGAATGGAAGGATAAAAGCGAGATAGAAACTCCTCCTCCATCACTCCCTCTTGTGCACACTAGTGGCACAGACATAGGAGGGAGACAAGGGGGGAGAAGAAAACCGCGCAGCCCACCAAAGGCGGACGGCGCTGTTAGTTTTTACCTCATATTAATATTTATAATTGATTAATTATTTAATATAAATATACCCGGTAAATAGAGAGAAAAATTAATGGATTCATGCATTAGTTCTCGAAAACGGCGATATAGAAAACTAATTAAGATAGGTCTCTTCTTTGGGAACCCTTGAGTACTAGTACTTTACTGATGTATTTTTTTAGTTTTTCACTTTTCTCTAAATTCACATTAACGATTTCTTTCAAATTTTAAATATTTCCTATTTGCGGTATACAAAACAAAGTACGATTGATCTCGTCATTGGGAAACCCCGAGTACAAGTACTTTACTGATGTACTTTTTTTAGATTTTTTTCAATTTTCTAAATATTTTCTTTGACGATTTCTTTCAAATTTTAAAACATGTACTATTTCCCGTAAACAAAACAAATTACACTAGGATTCGTCTTTGGGAAACCTCGAGTACTAGTATTTTACTGATGTACTTTTTAAGATTTTCCCACTTTTGTCAAAATTTCTTTACCGATTTCTTTCAAATTTTAAATATTTATTATTTGTGGTATAGAAAACAAACTACGATTGGTCTCGTCTTTGGGAAACCAGGCGTACTAGTACTTTACTGATGAACTTTTTTATTTTTTCAAATTTTCTCAAAAATTATTTCAATTTCATTTAAGTAACAATATGAAATTAAGCTAGATTTTATCTTTGGGATAACTTCAAGTATTAGTACTTTACTGAGGTATAATATATATAGGCTAGTTTTTTCCAATTTTATCAAAAGAAAAAACCACCGAGTTCCAGCTCGGTCATCCCGGAACTTTGATTTAAACGCCTAACCTTAAAAAAGACAATTTTATTATTAGGCCTACATTATGAAATTTATTGCATTTTGGAATATTAAAAGTTATTACATCCCTAACTAGGAGTTTTAAATTAAAACAAAGGGATATTAAAAGAATTCATTTGGAAATCAAAAGCATTGTTTTCTTCATTATAATGGATAATATTCGTTAATGGATTTTCATTTCCAATCCTTCTTGATGGCCATTTACGTACCGCACAGAATAAATATGAATTTGTAGGGTGGAGAAGAGAAAATCGATCTAGGATTGAATATAAATAATTTTTTGCTTAAATTCGAATAAATTCATTTTTTTTTTTAAATAAAGCGTAAACTTTAACGACGACCTCTTCGAATATATTAAATGTTTATCTAAAGCCTTGAGTGCTCTAGGATTACAAGGATTTCCCATATGACGAGCTATTACCTCAGGATTATATCGAAAAGGAGGAGGGGGTTAATTTAAGGTAGAAACACTTTTAAAGTGGAAAAGGAACTTAATTAACTTTACTAAATGATGATTTTATATTTCAAAATTCATTGTATTAACTGTCTCCTAGAATATAGCTTTTTTTTAGAAGACTGGAAAAAATAAAATATCAAATGGACCATGTTAAGCATGAAGGAATTATGATCGAAATTCAGATAAGACCGCCATATTGTAGGGAAAAAGATCTACATCTTTATATAAATCACAACAATAATACTCTTTTTACTTTCTCGTATAGAATATAAAGAGAAAGTATTTTAATCGTAAAAAAATTCGACTTCGAGATTTTGATGTTTCTCCACGTTTTAGACCTCACTGAGTTCAAAAATACCATTTTGGGCATTATGTCTGTGTCCGCACGCGCGCGCGGTGTGTGTGTGTGTGTGTGTGTGTGTGTGTGTGTGTGTGTGTGTGTGTGTGTGTGTGTGTGAACACGATTGCTTAAAAACCAAAGCAGCTAGATCGATGAAATTTGGTATATGCTCCTTAACAGGGCCGGAACTAGGAGATTTTTTAGGGGGGGGGGCAAAATTTAATTTGACGCCCACTCCTTAAAATTTTCTATACAAAATTCATATCATTTTACCTTTTTTTTTAGTAAATCTTTAATTGCCGCCCCCTGATATCTGCCGCCCGGGGCACACGCACCCACTGCCCCCCCCTAGATCCGGCCCTGCTTCTTAAACTAAAATTGTAGACTTCTATGAACTTTTGGAGTAAATACGACACTTGGAAGTAGTACTTTACCTAATAAGTTTTTTCAGAAATTTCGAAATTTTCAGTTTCTTTGTTATATTATGATAAAATACTCAATTTTAAAAAGTTTTTATTCTTTGATATTTTTCCGAAAACTAGTTTTTGAAATAATCACAGAAAAAAAAGACATTTTTCGTTAATTTTGGAAAGAAAAATCAAAACAAAATCATACAGGTGTCATTAAAAAACATGTAAATATAAAAAAAACAAATGAATCCAGACACCCAGACGTAATTCCAAAAGAATATACGAGAAAGTCTCCGGGAAGTCATTCCCCATATTTTTGTATAAAACAAGAAAAAAAAGTCAGTTAGCCTTTGTTTAGAGTTGGGTTTGTTTAGAATTGTGCAAATGAAATGCCCCCTATCTCAGATTTAGGTTAATGACGCATGGTTCCTTCCTGCATAACATCGTCCAAATAGGATTCAAAAAATTAACTGCTAGTAAAATAATATTCCCTTAATTATTAAATAAGAATTTAAAATTTTTTAATTACTCTCAAGTCAAATATATTCCTTCACCTTCTAAATTAAATGCCAAATAGAGTTCTTATTCAAAACTTGAAAATAGTCTTTTTATGAATTTTAATATACATAATATTAGAACACAGAATGAGAGAGAGAGTCTCAAAATGAAAATCTAGAAGGAAGGAAGGTTATAATATGAAATTTAACTTTACTATAGACAACCAATTCCGCTCTCTCAGGATCATGTTCCTTTATAGTCCTATTCATTGTAACTTTGTTATTGCCCTATAAATTCTTCTTGTAATCTCATTCAGTGAAAGAGGAAGAGAATGCAGAGAGATAGATAAATAGTGACGAAATTAATAAATAGAATTCTAGTATCATCCAAAAATTATGGTTAATTGATGTTTTTATTAGAATTTTGTGGATTATCTGCCATCTTAGAATTAAAAAAGATTGATTATTTTAATCCTCTTGGTTAATCGGTTCTTTTTTTTATTAAATATCTTTTTTGAAAAATGAACTTTCTGCTATTTAATATCTTGATTTTTTTCATCCGATTTTTTTTTTATTATATAATAATAATGAGAAACAAACGTCAGTCAATTCGAGGGAATATTTCCTTTTTGGTTTCCAGCCAATCTGATGCGAAAGCCATTAGATATTTGTTCCCATCTTCTTTTTTTTTTATGAAATTTCAACGTTAAAAATATATGTCGCTCTTAATCCCTCTCTCTGTCCTTTAAAGCCGCTCTCTTTCTCTCTCTTCCCATATTCAACGTTAAAATCAGAAAAAAAAGTCAATAGAGTGCTCTGACTGCCATCATCAGGCTTATATTGAAAGACAGTAACGGAAGCATCATCTGGCCAGTAAAAACTGATTAAATGTTACCATGTTTTTTTTTTTTTAATTCTTTTAAAAGTTCAACAGTTATTTACATTTTTTGCAAGCAATTAATCTCTATGTAAATAAGTTGGATTTTTTTAGGTCATAAAAAAAGTTGGAAAAAGAAATATAATTTTTTTTTTGTTTATTTTATTATCCTTAATATTCTATCTGCACAAAAAAAAAAAAAAAAAATAGAAAGTTTCAAGTAATATGCAAACAAAAAACTTTAATATTTGCCTAGAGAGCGCATTTTATTTTGTTTTAACATATAAGCCCAAGTCTAACCCTTTTTGTGCCCTTAGGCCATAGCTCAGTTGTAGAGATCCTGCCTCTTGTGCTTGAGGTCATTTATTTCAATTGGAATTTATTGGTACCCAATAAAATTTTTGTTCCATGAGACGGGAACCATAGTCCCCTAGTACAAGAGGCGGATACTTTACCACTATGCTATGACCCAAAAGCATGAAAAGACTTGATTTTGAATTTGGGTTTAGCGTTTTCTATTTTATTTGATCTCTGATGTTGATTTCATCATTTTGGAATTTAAAAAAGAAAAAAAAACTTTGGCGATGCGCCTAATCTGAATCTTTTTTATTTTTTGAATTTTAATCAGAAAGAGAAAAAATTAATTTCTTGTATAATTATTATCTTTAGAGAGAGAAAGGAGAATGAGGTTTATGTAACCACCACCAGCCGAACCCCCTCGAGAGAGAGAGAGAGAGAAATATAGTATAATGAGGCTGCTGCACAGGCTCCCTCAACAGGGGACTGGCTACTGCCCTGGCCGACGCCCAGGGTGTGAAAACCTTTCTCTCTCGATTGATCCCAAAATCGATTGCCAAGATTAATGATTTAAAAATTTACATGACAATAAAAACGGTTGTTACTAGCCCTAAATGATTCTTCTTTTTCTAAGGTAAAATAAGTACGGAATTTTAATAAATTCTCTGATTGCATCTACTATCAAATTTTTTGTGATTTAATTTTATATAATAACAATCTAATAAATTGGTTAGAAATAGCTATAAAAATCTAAGATGGCGACTTTGATAATGTTTCTTTGTAACAGAATCAAAAATTTATTTTTATATCATTAATCGAAACTATAATTGCAATATTTATTTATTTTTTTTTTAATCTTTTAAAAATATTTAAAACTATAATTCTTTTTTAATTATTTATTAATTTTTCTATTTAAGAAATTTTTTTATTAGTGAAAGTTTATAATAAAAAAGCCGGATTGGGCTTTTTGAAATATAATTAAAAAAAAAATTTTACTTTCTGTTGCCTTTAGGCCTATATCAGTGATGGCAAACCTATGACCCGTGGGTCAGACTCTGACCCACGCAAGCTTTTTAAATGACACACGATTGCTACTCACAGAAACTCAACTAAAAAAGTTGCACGTGAAGGAAGAAGAGGCGCACTAAAAATTTTTAAATTAAGCCAATTGAATTTTAAGATGTTTAGTTTTAAAAATATTCAGTTAAAAATTTTTAACTCAGGTGCAAATAGGCATTAGTGACCCACGAGCTAGTGGGCTACTAAACAAAATATGAACAAAATTTGACCCATGTCTCAAAAAGGTTCACCATCCCTGGCGTATATGTTAACATATAGAGAGATAGTACGATTATGTCAAAAATTCGATATCGAAATTTTTATGAAATTACACTTTTTGAGGCCCATTGAGTCAAAAAAAAATGGGTCCCACAAAATGGTCTGCTTGTGTGTATGTGAGTGGTCAAAATAAAACAAGAAGGAAATAAGATACGAGGTTGAAATTTTATATTTAAATTAGGTACCCTCTTTTCAGTTATTTTCGATTTTTTCAAAATTCATATATCAATTTTTAAATGCTCTTTTAAATATACATCTCATTTTGCCTATAAAATTGTTTAAGGTGCGCGTCTCGAAAAACCGTTAAAGCACGATTGACTCGAGGCGGCACGAGATGGCGTTAGTGTTCCCCCATTGGAATACACGTAACTTGTTCCATTTAATTCTAGACTTTCCAGCTAATTAATTAAAGGCAAACAATTAATTATTTTTTAACACAATGATTACTAATTTAATTATCTACAACTTATAGAGCTCCTTTTTTTAAAATATCTTTTATTTAATGCGATTAATCTAAAAAAATTTATTTTTCGAAAATCAAAAAAAGGGCTTCTATAAGTTGTAGATATTTTAAATAGCTTTAATTTAAAAACAATTTGAGATCGATAGCTTCAAAATTGTGGCAGCTGGAAAGTCCCAAAATTAGCACCCCGAGACGCGCACCTTAAAGCACACTTTACAAAAGAATTTGGTGTGACAAGTATAGAACACAACTTTCAATTCTGAAGAATTGGTGTGCTATGCGACCAGTACCAGTCACACCAGATTTTTTTAATTGGTGCTCATCTAGCCCTATATTTAGCATATATCTAAATTGAAGAAACTTTCCACTCTAATGCTTTACCACACGATCTAATCAACTCATCATCTTTCGCTCTGATAGAGGAACGAATTTCAAAGTCAAAATTAAAATCTGATTTCGAGATTATGTAGTGTAGAAAACCAGTCATGAGGATATCCTACATTTTTTTTTAATATTAAAACTAAAAGAGTTGATTTTTATCTATTTAAAAAAAAATCTGGTGTAAATGGTCGCATCAGCACACAACTTTCTCTTACCTTCGGTAATCGAAAGTTGTGTCACACCAGATTTTTTGTGTCGACTTATATTTAGTTTCCGCCGATATATTAAAATTCAAGATGTAAAATTTATAAACGAAGAAAAATATTTTGTTAACATGGCATCCATTTCTCCTATATTTCCTATGAAATACAAGAGTAAAGTTGTCTTCAGAAGATTTCAATGGCAAAATGAGAATATACATTTTAAAGAGCATCTAAAAAATAATTGATTTTTGAATTTTAATCACGATTTGTTGGAGCCAATTTTGAGAAAATCAAATCGAAAAATGTAACAGTAAAGCACTAGTACTTTGTGTCTGAATTTGTTCAAAAGCTTCGTGTCACGTCACATGGTAGGTACCAACCTTAAAAATAAAATGTCAACCTCCTAACTCTTTTCGTTATTGAGATATTTTGTTCACCGACAGACAGGTATTCAAATTCCAATATAACCCTGGTTTGCTTAAATCCAAATGGAGTACGAAAGTGAATTAAAAAAAAAAATTATTTTGCAAATTTTATTTTTTTCCTTTAGTATCAATCTTGTGTATTTTTGTGGTTTATATATAAATGCAAATATTAGATTTATTTTACGATCGCTTTTGACCTTTAAAATTGAAAGTGTCTCAAATAGCCTATAAATTCTTTAAAAGCACACTCACTTTTTTACTTTTTTTTTTACTCTAATCGATGAAATATAAATTTTTATAAAAAAAATAAATAATAATAAAGAAACACAAATCGCCCAACCCTTTTATATTTTAGATCCGTTTTGAAATTCACACAGCTTGCCTGTTGTGTTTACTTTACCAAAGGGTGTTTTATTTAATAACATTTGGTTCGCATAAATTAGTTTTTGAAATTATTTGTAAATATTGAACATGCGAAAGAGCCTATGTGGTTTGTTTCGAAGTCAAATAAAACATAATTTAATTGTCGATATTCAAGTAATTTTTTTTTTTTTTTTCAAGTAAAAATATATTAATTGAAATGTTTAAATTATACTGTAGTTTCATGAATTAAGTAAATAATAAATAGATTTTTATTCCAAATGCAAAATTAAATAACCTGTTTAGTATATCACTATTTGTAAACATTTTCACAAGCTCTATGCTTTCACCAGTTTTGTATGTGTGTATTTTTTTTTTTAAATAATAAAATCATGTTATTAAACATTGAAATGAGTGTAACCGATTATGATTAAAAGAGAAAAAAAGTAAATTTACTGTTAAAGAATCTCTCGGCCTAGAGACCTTTTTGTATTGATGAAAGTTTTATCTCAAATAATTCACAGAAAATTAGTGGTTTCAACTATCAACTTTTGTAGACATATATAAATGTTTGTATCCATGGAATTTTTTTTATAATTTACAGGAGGTATATCGGTGTCAATAGCACCAACCAACGTTCTTTACAAGTAAAATAAATAAATAAATAATATATCAAGTTTTCAAATCAACCACAGAAAAATAGGGGTTTTAATTAAAAAATAAAGCTATCCATGAAATTTTTTTTTTATGATTTACATTAAGTTATCAAATCAATCACAGTTTTTAAGTGATATTAATTTAAATAAAAGTTTTTGAAGAAATTAATAATTAATTTCTTTTCCTTTAATGAAGAAGAGAAAGTTTTACAAATTATGAGAATGTGTGTGTATGCGTGTGTTAGCAAGTCACCCTCTCATCTTTCACTCAGTCGGTTGGTGAATTTGCATTTATCATAATTAAAATCAGAAAGAAAATATTATATAAAAAATTTTTTCTTGATGAAGAGATAAGCTAATGAAAGCAAATAATTTAAAAACAAATTTTTACTTTCTCTTATCCTAGATATGAAATATATAGAGAGATCATGTCAAAAATTCGATGACGAGATTTTGATGGACATTCATCTTCTGAGGTCCCCTGAGTCCAAAAAAGTGGGTCCCTCAAATTTATCTCTGTGTGTGTGGACATTTTTAACCATGGAGGAAATGAGCTACGAGCTTGAAATTTTATATTTTAGTTAGGTACCTTCCAGGGGCGCCGGAACGAATTTGAATCAGGTGGGGGGCAAAAATTTTTTTTAGAAAATTAAAATAATTTAATATGTTTTAAATAGTATAAAACAAAAACAAATTACTATAAAACTTTAAAAATTTTAAATAAAATCACAATTTTAATAAAATTAAAATTTTTAAAAATTTGGTAGTGATTTTATCAAAAATTTTTGGAAAAAATTTAGAAAATGATTTTCTTACTCTTTTAATTTTTTTAATTTAGATTTTATTTTTCAAAAGTAAAAATATATCATTTTTAAAAATAAATGAAATAAAAAAGAAATTTTGCCCCCCCTCTGCCCCCCTGTAGGATGCCAGGGGGGGCAATGTACCCTTGCCCCCCCCCCAGTTCCGGCGCCTATGGTACCTTCCCAAGTCGTGAAAATAAGCTTTTAAACAAAATCGGCAAAAATGAACTAGTACTTTACTGATGTCCTTTTTCAGTTTTTTTTTATTTTCTCAAATTTCGTTCCAACGATTTTTTTTTTAATTCACAAATCAACAATTTTTTAGATGATCTTTAAAAAAATGTATATTCTCATTATGCCGTTGAAATCTTTGAATCTGAAGACCACTTTACTCTTGTACTTCATAGGAAAAAGTTAAGATTTTTTCAGTTTTCTCAAAATTGGCTCAAACGATTTTGATAAAAATTCAAAAATCAGTTTTTTTTACATGCTCTTTAAAATGTATATTCTCATTTTCACCTTGAAACCTTTTGAAGCACACTTTACCCTTGTACCCCATAGAAAAGATTTCAGATTTTTCAAATTCATTTTCCGGCTCTTCCTTCCATAGAGTCAATGTTAAATCCCTATGGGGATTTGCAGATTAATTTCGATTCATAAGGTCCCCCCTTGGAACTTTTTATACATTAAAAAAAAATTTCCAAATCTTTTGAAATGTATTTATTTATGATTCTCTATTGTAAATAAAATATTCAAATATGAGATTAAAATTTTGAAAAATAACCATACTTTATTTCAAGCAATCAACATTTAAAATACACGAAGCCTATGAAAAATTTGAATTAATTGACTTTTTTACTTTTTACTTATGAATTGGAAGTGGTCAAGTTTGAAACTAATTTGCTATGGGAAAATAAATATATCTCGACACAAAAAATCTGGTGTGTTATCAGCACGGTGCTGTCACTCCAGATTTTTTATTTTTGAAAGTGCAAGTAATTCATTTAACTCTACGAATATAGCTACTATACATTATACAATAGTTAAAGAGTGAGTTTGAAGAGAGCGCTACTATTAAACTCTCTCTGTAATTTTCCTCCTCGCTAACTTAAAAGGGTTAATTGGTCTACTTG
This sequence comes from Euborellia annulipes, assembly GCA_023213315.1. Classification (NCBI taxonomy): domain Eukaryota; kingdom Metazoa; phylum Arthropoda; class Insecta; order Dermaptera; family Anisolabididae; genus Euborellia; species Euborellia annulipes. The sequence goes on along the minus strand of JAKCPI010020237.1, from coordinate 63,110 downwards.
ATAAATTTATCTCTCTGTCCCTCTCACTAAAATAGTTTCTCAAGAGATATCAAGAGGTTTCTCTCTCTCCTTAATAATTGGATCAAACTCTTAAGATATAGTAAAAATATAATTAACTGTGCATCCAACCAGGTGCATCACAGTTTTAATGAACATAATCAGCAATAGATGTTTCCTAGGAAACGTTAATCAACTGTACTGCTAGGTTACTTGCAAACTACTTAATTAGTTTTGATTGTTTTCACCGTAAAGATCAAATTAATCTAAATTATAAAATGCGCTAGTTAACCTTAGATACAAATACGATAGAGTACTTAAAAATTGTGAATTTCACCAGTGTGAAGGGAGAAATTACCGGTCTGTTTTATTAAATGGGAAATACTTTATGAAAACTTTTAAAATGTATATAAATTTCGATTTTCCACGAGCCCCGTGGGGATATTTTGGACATTTCAGAGGGGGCGGGGGCGGGCTTTAAAAGGTTGTGATATAAAATCATATTGGTAAAATTATTAGCTGACAGGGCCTCGAGATTTCGACTGCCTAAGAGCCTCCATCTTGGTTAATCCGGCACTGCTGGTAGTAATTTAAAAAACTATTGTAAAATACTGAGTATCATTTTATAACTAGCTACGCCGCTCGCCTCTGGAGGGGGAACTTAGTCCCTAGTTAGGGAAGCTTTACTTTTATAAATTAAAAATTACTGACTTACACCCTTTCAGTTTTCATTTCAATATTTCATTCAACGCTTATATAATGGAAGCCTAATTCATAACATTTATGATTACAAATGTATTTCTTCTAAAAGAATAATTTCCCACTGATAATTTCACAAAAAAACGCCTTAGAACAGTGGTTTCCAAACTTTATGTTACCACGCCTCCCTTAAAAATAATTTATCTTATGACGCCTCCCCCCCCCACCTCCATTTTATAAAATAATACAAAACAAAAAAAAAAATATAAATTTATATAAAAATATTAAAAATAAATTTTTTGCAAAAAAAGTTTTTTTTTTTCAAATCTCGGGAGGGGGGGGTGATTAATTTACTCCCCCCTTTTATCCGCCCTTGCTAGGGAGGCGCGCCTCACAGTTTGGAAAACGCTGGTATAAGGGTATTTTATGGCTGGTGGAATTTGTATCAGGAATGAAAGTAGGAAAAAACGAACTAGAATTTTTTCTTTAAAAATATATTTTAACAGCTTACGTTTCGGCCTTGGTCAAATACATTCTTGGATGACCACTAACAGCTCCGAGGATGGCTTTGACCAAAGCCGAAACGTCAGCTGTTAAAATATATTTTTAAAGAAAAATTCTGGCTTCGTTATTTCTAACTTTCATTCCTGAAGAGAAATATTTTTCTCAAATCTTATTTTCACGCCTTAGGGGGGTGCCTAACTTAAATATAAAATTTCAACCTCGTAGCTCAATTCCTTCATGCTTTAAATTGAACCCAAACAGACAGACAGGCATACCATGTTGTGAAAACCACTTTTTGGAATCAGGGGACCTCAAAACTGATGTGTACGGAATAAGAAAAGATATTTCTACAAAATATATAGTTTGGTTTATTCAAATCAAAATCAAATATAAAAATAACAATAAATAGTAACCAAAATAATGTAACGCTAGGAAACCGAACAACTCAAACATTATATATAAATATCATATACATCAAAAACATTATATATTGTATATCCATCAAAATCTCGACATCGAATTTTTGACATGAATCCAATACTTTCTCTCTATAGGTCTATATATTATATTAACGTATACATATAGGCAAGGGAAAATAAAAAATTCACATACTGATTGAGATTAGTTCTATTCTATATATAAAAGATGCGGAAACTCAGCCTAGTAAAATTCTAAGTGGACAAATCATATCTTACTTTTCTACCTAATGAAAAAATACCTACAATATTCTGCAAGGGATTCAATGGATTCCCGATTCGAAGTTACCCTGTGTTATTATTTATCTGTTTATGAGAGTTTCGAAATCTTCAAAAATTAATTCCGCCCCAGTAATAAGAAATTTTAGAATGACATTAAAATGTTTCGATCCTACTATACTCTTTGCTAAATATTGAATATAAATTTTAACTCAAAAGTATTAAAAAAAACATTAATATCTTTATGCATTATAGGGGATGGGGCATTAACCCCCTGGTTAATGCCTTCATACCTCCCCCTCTTAAGGAAATGCGAGCCTTCACCGCGAAATTACTCGCAAAATAATTTGAATACATTTATAAATAATTATTTCAATTTTTATTTTATTTTAATTTTCAACCCTTCCCCCCTGTGTAATTATTAAGGAAATTTGATTAACAAAAATATATGCTATACCGAACGTCGCGGGTCCGATTTAGTTACCAAATGGCTTAAATAAGAATGCCTGGACCCCCAATATGAATATTATTAATTAATAACGGTTATCGTATAAAGTCTTATATGGCCTGAGTTGTCGAAAACACTGTGTGAATGTGTGTGTGAGTGTGAGTGTGAATGAGAAAGTGCTTAAAAAAAATAAATAAATAAAAAACTAATTTTTTTTCAATGACACCTTCACTCCCCCTCCCCCTTTCAACAGCTTATATTCTCCCTCTACCCTTTGTGAAATACAAAATATTTAATTTCATATTCAAAAGAATACTTTTTCGAAGCCAAATTATATATTTGTTTCTATCATTTTTTTCAACGATAAAATGCATAATAATTACCTTTAATAAGACTCTCAAGAGGGTGTGCTGGCTGACGGAGTAGTCAGGGTGGGTGGGTTACACTATTCACTTTTATTCACTTTAAACACAACTTAAAAAAAAAGAGACAAACAGCAGGCGCGCCTGCCGCCCGGCCACCCACTCGACTGAACGAGAAACTTGTCTTTATCTGTTTGTATAGGAATAAAAATAAATGAAAATAACAATTCCCTTTTTATTAAAAGTAAAAAAATAACTTTTGCTCTAATCTAACTGGAAAATAATGTCAACAAGTGATTTGGAATATTCCAAGGCCTTTCTTAAATAATCAACCCTTCATCCCCCTAATCAAAATAATAATCAACGCTATTTTTTGAATTTTTTCTATTTAATGGCTTCGATTTAGCTAAAATAAATTAAAAAACATTTTTTTCAATTTTTCAACCCCTAATCCAATCTTTTTTTTTAACACTCACATTTTTTCCCCATTTAAAATTAGGCCATTTAACGACTTTAACCGTTACTTGAATGTATCTATTAGGGTCCAGGCATTTTTATTTAAGCCATTTGGTAACCAAATGGCCCAGAATCTTCTAAATATTATTATTTATTTATAAAACTAGCAATCATTTAGAAAATTGATCTTGGTGACCAATATTCGCGCCTCCCCTTAGACTAGTCCGGGCCTCCCTAGGGAGGCGCGCCTCACAGTTTGGAAAACGCTGCCTTAGAACCTTTTTGTTTTCAATGAGTTATTGGCTTATTTAGGTAAGATAAAGTAAAAACCCACTGAGAAGGAGGAAAAAATCGCATTTGCCCTCTAACCTCTCAGCCATGCCGGGGGGGGGGGGGGGTGATATTTATACACCTATTTTCGATTTGAGAAAATTTTTTGGCGGATAAGTAAACGCCCAAATCATTAATTTTTCAATTAAAAAAAAAAAGAATATAAATAAAAACATTGTATCTAGGTAATTGGTTACTTGTGTTTATTATGTCTATAAAATGAAGCCATTTTATGAGTTGTATGTCAAGAACAAAAACAAAATAAGAGAAAGTAACAAAGAGGGGGGGGGGCTATAAAATACCTTTAACAAAATTCCTTAGGGATGTTCTTGAGTTTTCTAATTTAAATTTAATTATATCTTTAAGAAATATTAAAGAGTGAGCATGTCCATTTTTTCGTGATAATTATTTGTATACAGAGTGGAAACGTTTTGAATGAAATAGAGCGAGAGAGATATTTTATCTTCTTCACGTGAAAAATGTCAACCTGGACCAAAATCTCTTTCTCTAACAGAATAGTTTTGTTAGAAAGGAAATTTGAAATGGAATAATAATAGAATGAAAGACGACAGCTACGTATTCAATACTAACTTTGGAATTTGACCTTCTTAGGTATGCAACAAAAATAAGAGAGGTGGAAAAGTGTTACAAAACAAATAGGAAAAAATTTCGTATAAATACTCTTAAAATAAGTGATACTAAAAAATTATTCACTGAATTTCATAACGGCCTGGGTGGCATAACTGGCCAAATGTATAGGTAAATTTTTCTCCAAGCCCTCGGACTGGAGGGTAATAAGAAAAATGATGAATATAGAATTTTGAGATTTTTCTAAAGTAGGTTTAAAATTCAAAAATCAATTATTATCAAGTATTTTTTACTTTACCGAAGATAAGGGAAAGTTGTGTGTTGCGTGTTAAGTCGGAGCAGATTTTTTTCTTATGAGGTAAGAGTAAAAGTGCTTCAAAAAGTTTTGAGAGCAAAATAAAAATAATAAACATAAATAATAAAGAGTATCTAAAAATAGAATTGATTGAATATTAATCAAAATCGTTGGAGGGAATTTTGAGAAAATCGAAAAAAAAAAAAAAAAAAAAAAAAACTGAAAAAGTACATCAGAAAAGTACTAGTACTTTTTGGCCGATGTGATTGAAATTCATTGAGATATTTCTACTTGTGACGACATGGGTTAGCTTAAGTATAAAATTTGAGTATTGGGAGTCCTTTCGTATTTGGGGTATTCCGTTAGCCGACATTTTTTGATATTTCACTTGAAATTCATTAAATTTATCGTTAAAAAATCCTAAATTCTCAGAATGTCTATTCCAGCTAAAATATCAAAATATTTATCTAAATTTCTCTGAAAGAGAGTTTATTGCTGTTAAATGGTTGTTTTATTGCTTTTCTTAAAATTGCCATTAAAAGAAAGGGTTACCCTTTTAGCTTGAAATTGAGTTTTTTTTCAAAATAAATTTAATATTGTGTGCTGGGCGGCCAGCACACCAGATTTTTTAAAATTGTCTTTGAAATGTATATTCTCATTTTGTCCCCTCAAAATTGTTTGAAGCACTGTTGCTCCTACTTTTAATTAATATATTTCATGTTCTGCACTTTGTACTGTCTCTCTGTACTCTTTATCTCTCATTGTATATGTACTCTGTATCTGTACTTTGAGGTGTAAGTTATAAAAATTCAAAAAATGGCCGGTTCAGGATTTTCGGGGGGGGGGCGCCTAAAATATCAGGCACAGAAGAGACAAAAAAGCCACAAACAATCATGACGTTAAGAGAAAGTTTTGTGTTGTGCGACTACACACCAAGGTTTTTCTGCTCACTGTCTAAATTTGCTGATTAATGGGTATTTTATTATATTTTAGTTTCCCTACCATGAAGAGGAGAGATAATGGCAAAGAAATATGAAAATAATAATAAAAGTGTTTAACTTAATTTCTCTCTCAAGTAATAATTAAATTTTCTTTTACACTTATCATACAACTCCATTTAAAAAGATTAAATTAAACAGTTTAATTTAAGAGTAAAAAGGAGAGAGAGGAGGGAGATTAATTAATATTTTATTTTCAGATGTTATAAGTATCCTCTCAGAGGAGGAAAGCCACCACCTGTTCTGTTTTATACTCTGTAATAACTCTTTAAAAAAAAAAGAAGGAAATGATTATTTTATATCGAGAAATGTTATATCGTTAGTTACGTATTTATATAAAAGTTTAAGAACATCTTTTAAAGCTTCTTTGAAACATCAAAATTTCTAAACTGGTTATTTTTTATTTATTTACCCAGTATATAGAGGGTGGGAATAATTGCTACTTTAATCAAAATAACATTTGAAAAAAAAGCCTCCAGCAAGGGGAACATTTATCAAATTTTGAGTGATTGGTTCTTAATATTGGTTACGCTCTCAATGGAATATAAAAATATTTTTAAAAAATCTGGTGTGACTGGTCGCACCATATTTTTTTGTGTCGACGATATATTTAGTTTCCACCGATATATTAAAATTCAAAATGTAAAATTCATAAACATGGGAAAATATTTATATTTTGTTACCATGGCAAACAATACTCCAATCTACCCTATGAAGCACAAGAGTAAAGTGTGCTTTAAAATATTTCAAGGGCAAAATGAGAATATACATTTTAAAGGGCATCTGAAAAAATAATTGATTTTTGAATTTTAATCAAAATCGTTGAAGCGAATTTTGAGAAAATCAAAAAAACTGAAATAGTACATTAGTAAAGTACTAGTACTCTTTGGTCGATTTTGTTCAAAAGCTTCGTTTCACGTGCCAGGGGTGCCTAACTTAAATATAAAATTTCAACCTCAGCTCTTTTGGTTCTTTTGATATTTAGTTCGCAGACAGACACCACAGATCATGTTGCGAAAACCACTTTTTTGGATTCTGGGACCTCAAAACGTGTATATCCATCAAAATCTCGACATCGAATTTTTGGCATTAATCCAATACTTTCTATATATATTAAAATAGACCTATATAGAGGTAGTAAAAATTTCGTTTAAACACACATTAATATAAATAAGATTTCGTCTTGCTTGGCCTTGCTTAACTGCAATGAACTCGGTGGCTATTGTTTTACTCCGTTGCCAGGTCCCCGGCCTGGCTAAAAATTTTTCATTAAGAATACATAAATTTATTTTCATTTCTAATATCTTCACACGTAACAGTTCTTATGCCTTCGGGCATGGTGTAGTTGCTAGCGTGCTGGCCTTCTATTCCAAGCGTCGCGGGTTTGGATCCCAGGCAGTCCGATGGTTTTATTTAAAGCCATTTGGAAATTTGGTTTTGAAATTCCAACGGGAAGTTGTCCAAATACAGCGTGACTGAAGACAGACAGACGGACATTAGCGAATTATATATTTTTATTTTTCTTATATAATCTACAGAATATATACATCGGTGTGATGTTCAGTTCGTATCTTTAAAAATAAGGTCGTAATGTATTTTGACCTCTTCTGTTTCTTCTCCCTATCTCTCTCAAAATTAATCAAATTTCCTTTAAATGGAGAGAGAGAGATATCAGCCGCCATGACACCATATTTTGCTTCTTCTTGCTGCTTTGCTGCCTTCAGGCTATTCAATCCAAAATGATGTATCCAAGGTTTTTCTAATATGTTTATCGATTATATTCTGAATGAATTTCTCACTCACTAATGCACAAAAAAAAAAACTTTTCATAAAGAGGAATAAATTGTTTCATTTTTTTTTTCATAAAAAAAAAAATTAATATTTCTTGTACTAAGGACGGATTCACGGTGATAAAAAAATTTCTAAATTGTATTAACAACAAACAATTAATTTAGAAAAATAGGATCTAAATGGCCTTAGATGTTGAAAAATATGTGTTCTATTGGGGTTGACTTCGTGGCCTGAAGATCTCTTCTCCCCAAGTTGAAGTGGATATGTCGTTTGTTTTTGTCTTTGAGATTTATGAAGTGATTGGTTGGATGGTGTAGCTTCGGAGAATGTGCTAGTTGGAGTAGTAAGCGCGTGATGATCACGCAATCCTAGTCCTTCAGGTAAACACGCTCCACATGCAACTCTCCTTAAATAAATTCTATTTCCGATTGTAAATTTCTTCCAGAATAATAAATAATTTAAATAAAAATTATATTTTTGCTCTCAACTTTTTTATAAATTCTAAATCCCCAAATGGGACTCTGTTTCAAATGCTTTTATTTAACTTACTTTTTCAAGGTCACTTTTTTAAGACAATTCCCCACAAGCTAGAGTTATGAAATTTGATATTTAAGGGTCACTTTTGATGACAATAATTGTCTGAAAATTAGATCAAAATAGATCAAACTATTAAAATAAAAGCGTGGAGTGCCATTGATATCTTAAGAAATTGTCTATTCTTAGAACCTTGGAACTCTCCCGAAGCGTCCCACGCTTTTATTTTAAGTCATAAATATTTAACAATTATTATTTCTCTCTTTTTAGTTCAATTTAAATAAAAGCATTTTTTTAAGTTTTTTATTATATTTTTTACTTATTCATAAAAAAAAATCTCGACATCGAATTTATGACATGATCGCAATACTTTTTCTCTCTATATATTTCATATATAGGGTAAGGGAAAGTAAAAATTAGAATGATAAAATATTAAAAACAAGATGATCAATTATTTTGTCATATTTTTAAAGACAATTAAAATTTTAATTATGTAATTATTGTTACACATGATGGATGATATTTTTTTCATTTTGTCGTTATTCATAGAATATTATTTATAGTAGGGTCTATAGACGATTTTTAAAGAAATCCATTTTTTTTTTTAAGTTTCCATTAATCATATGGGGTCAGAATGAGACAGATAACATGTTAAAACATAAAAGGTAAGCTGCCATTACTATTTATTATATGTGAATGTGATGTAGCGTTTTGTACTTTTTCCAGGAGCATAAATCGAACTTACTTCCTTAAGTAAAGAAATTTTACTTCAAAAAAAGATTTATAAATATTTAGGGAATATTATATTGTTAAGCGAAATGTTATCGTAAGCGAGACATTCTTTTACAATTTGTTTTGCTCGTTAAGCGAGTTTCTACTGTAAAAGAATTTTCGACATTTTCCAAGTTATTCAAGTTGTGAAATCACTTCTGAAAATGTCGAAATAAGTAAAAAATCTTAATTTTAAATAAATTCAAACTTCGAACTTGTTAGTGTTTTTAATTTTTCCTAAATACATGTATATGTCAGGGAAGCTAGGAGTGAAGCCCTTCAAAAACAAACTAGACAGCTCGTTTTCTTTTTAAAATTCACCTTTAAACTTGTTTTTATTTATTTATTTTAATCTTTCATAAGAGAAGTGGCAGATTTCATTTATATGTTGATATCTCCCTTTCGCTCTAAATCGAAAAAAGGTGTGCACTCGTTATATCTCTTAAATATTGCCAAGCCATAATCGTTTTTCATTGGCGAGAGGTGGGTTTTCTCATTCGTTTCCTTCTCTAAAATTATAGACCAAGAGCTGGCAATGCTTTAACCCCAAAAAAGAGAGTGAGTTGTTGTTGTTGTTGGTGTGTGCAAAACAGCAAAGATCGTAAATCACAATAAAAAAAAAAAAATGGTAATATGCAACTAGAAAAAAATGAAAATTAGATTTTATTTTTATTTTTAGAAAGTTTTATTAAATTTGCGGCAGCGCAACGCAGATGTAGCGACCATTGAAATATCACACTTGTTATAATTAAAGATAAAAAAAATAGTATGCATTATTGGTAGCTATTAAGTATTGTTGAAATTAGTTAAAAATACAATTTTCTGGTTCATTGAAATAGCCTTAAACGGAAAAGAACTATTGGACTTAATGCAACGATTGTGTTGACTGTTACTCTTCTCCGTTTTGTAAAAAAACGTTTAAAAAAACCTTTTTTGAAATATAAAGAATTTTCGAATAAGCATCCTTTAACTTAAAACATTATCGGTAAAAGCAATTTATGAACCATCTCGGGATTATTTTTCAATGAATTATAATAAAAAAAAAATCAGTTAACCGGATTTTTTAAGCTTCAATAATTTTTCCAACCTCTACTTCAATATAATCTTTCAAATAAAATTTTATTTTTCAAATTAGTTGATTTTTAATCAATCTTTCCCTTTTTCTCCCCTGAATGAATGAACTCATTAATGCGTAAAATAAAAAAAAAAAAATCGTCACCAGGCTAAAATTGCGAAACTTAAATCTGTTCTTTAACAGGAAATTAATTTCCTGATTCATCAATCGTCTCTCTTAATGAAGAGCGAACAACCATGACTCAAAATGAAAAAATCAAATATTAATTAAATAATTTAGGAAAAATAATTTGTTAAAAAATATAAGAAAAAATCTCGAAGTTCTGTGATTGGCTTAAAGTTATCTCTGCGGACAACTTTGGCTCCTTCTTCACCTTTAATTAAAAATTAAAGAGTTCATTAAAAAATTCAACACTGATGTTTAATAATTTTTTAGGTGAAATTTTTATGCTTTTTAGTGCAACAGAATTTTAGTGTATGTGGGAAATGACCACACTTTTAAACCTCACCATCTCAGATTTTTAGGAAATTTGGATCATAGGTACACTGTATAGTGACTAAGAAAAATCCCCAATTTCAACTTGATATCTCAAGTCGTTTAAAAAATATGAAATTTTAAATTTGTCAAAAAAGGGGAAAAATCGACCTTTCTACATTTATTTAAATTCCTCTAAAATCTCTTAAAAGTGAGATAGAAGATAAATTATTTTTTTTTTTGGCTTTTTAGATTCCCTTTCCAATGATATATAATAACAAACACTATAGGGGTGGTAATAAAATTTTTTTAAAATTCAAAATCAAAAATTTAATTGTTGAAGTTGTTGAAGTTTAAAGATGCTCCTTTACTCGGACTAACTTCAACAATTAACACACCGGTCCAGCATCGTCAATAATTAATCTAAAATTTAATTTAATTTTCCCCAAATGCACCCATTCGAAAAATTGAAAAAATTATAGAATGATCTTTGTTTAAAGGGATTAGAATGTATCCATATAGAAAAATATAGGGTAAGAGAAAGTAAAAATTGATCTAATACAACTCTTTCGTTAGATTTTTATCTTAATAGGGAAAAAAAGTAATTTATTCACTTCTTAAAATTTTTTGAAAATATTCTAAAATGGTCATTGTATAAAGGTTAAAAGAAAATATAAGCCTCAATGCCAGCTTCTTTTCTTTCTATCCCATTTTAGGATTTAAAAAATTAAATATGTACAAAATTTTATTCGGATTGGAAATTATTAAAAAAAACCTTTGACTAATAAAATCAAATCTTTGTGTCACACTTATTTCCTAGATCATGATATTCTTTTTTTTTTTTTGTGAAATTTATTTTCTTTTCCTTCATATCACGGCATCCTAAGAGGCCATTTTTCATTGAGGAAAAGTCTCAAATTCCTTTAAAGGAAGTAGAGACATGGCTTAAATGTCCACCGTTGGGCAAAATGTCCTTTTCTTGTTGTTGTTATTTTTTTAGGACATGATGCCGCCTTCTCATGAATGGATAAAAGTATTCGATAAAAAAATAAAAAACAAAGAAGAAGAAAAACACCATTAAATCACTTCATCTATCTCTATCATTTGATGTTTCCAACAAAAATAAAGAAAACAACAAATTATAAAGATAATGTATTATAATGAAACAAAGATGACGTCATTCAACCAGCAACGGAGTCAAATTTAGTCAAAAATTATAAATTTAACCCAAATAAAGTTACCGTAGCTCAATAGGATGATGTTATGCACGAAGGAACCAAGCACTATTAATCTAAATCTGAGATAGAGGGCATTTCATTTGCACAATTGTAAACAAAACCTATGGCAATGACTTTTTTCTTGTTTTATACAAAAAAGTGCACAGAGTAATAATGTTATGATTTAAATAAAGATCTTATTTTTCCCTACAAGAAGGGGTTCTTTTCTCAATTTCGATCATAATACATGGTCCAATTGTGAGACAGTTATTGAATGCAACAAAGAATATAATATTATTCAAATTTTTAGAATAATTGTAATGTTTATCATGTAACTTTAATGAAAATTACATAAAATTTAAACAGAATTTGTTTTACTAATTCACCTATCTCGTTGCGATTTCCAATTTAGAACTTTTTTTTAAGTTATCAATCAATCTTTAAATTATAATTTGTCCATGTAAAAAACTTTTAGATGATTTATTAAAAAAGTTTAGAATTTGATTAACATATATCCATTTAACTTCATCTTAGATTGATGAGATATTTCTTATCCAAATGTTAGCTGTTTATTGATATTACTTAAATTTTATTAGGGGTCGTCCACATATTAAGTAACGCCTTTTTTGACTATTTTCTAGTCCCACCCCCCATGTCACAGTTAGTAGTCACATACAAACTCCCTACAACCCCTACAAATATTATGTTACAACATAGAACTACCCCCCGAATAAAATTTCTTATAGAAAATTCTATAAAATTTAACTTGAAATAGAACTAATAGATACAAAAAATTTTTTCCAACAAAAGCTGTTCAAAATCTTTAATAGAACAATTTTGCATATGAATATTATTTGGCTAAAATTAATAGAGTAAATTTGATTTTACAGTCAAATCTATCATATCCGTTTCTTATAAATATATATACGAGTATAAATTATATACCCAACTCAAAACGATCTTAATTAGATATAAAACTAACGAAATATGTCGCGTGTGAGTCTACGTACAATAATAATAGTAGAGAGGGGGTTACACACAAATATTATTGTTATCCAATTTGCATAATAGCTACGAATTGGGAATAATTATACAAAAAAAAAGAGAAAAACTCAACAAACAAATCGCTTGTTTATGTAAATAGAGGATTTCAGTTTTTGAATATAATCTCGGTCTCTTATTCGTGACGAGCAGTTTGTTTAACGATAAAGAAAAAAAAATTGTTTCATCTAAAAATAAAATAAAAAAATATTTGTTGTATTTAAAATCTAACTCTTTTAAATAAAATTGTCCATATTTCAAAAATACAAATGATATTTTTAAACTCACTCTCAACAATCCATATCCATAATTGCAGCAAAAACTAAAATAATAACCAAAACTTTCTCGTATATTCCTTTGGAATTACGTCTGTGTGTGTGTGTGTGTGTGAAACACGGTTGCTTAAAAACCCAAACAGCCAGATCGATGAAATTTGGTATATACTCTTTACGCTTAAATTGTAGATTTCTATCAACTTTTGGAGTAAATACGTTCACCTGGAAGTAGTACTTTACCTAATAAGTTTTTACAAAAATTTTGAAATTTTCAATTTTTTTGCAATATCATTAATAAATTACTCAATTTTAAAAAGTTTTTATTCTTTGACAATTTTTCGAAAATAATATTTTTAAATGATCAACGCAGAAAAGACATTTTTGGTTAATTTTGGAAAAAGTCAAAACAAAATCATACAGGTGTCAACTTTTGGAGTAAATACGTTCACCTGGAAGTAGTACTTTACCTAATAAGTTTTTACAAAAATTTTGAAATTTTCAATTTTTTTGCAATATCATTAATAAATTACTCAATTTTAAAAGTTTTTATTCTTTGACAATTTTTCGAAAATAATATTTTTAAATGATCAACGCAGAAAAAGACATTTTTGGTTAATTTTGGAAAAAGTCAAAACAAAATCATACAGGTGTGATTAAAAAACATGTAAATATAAACATATGACCAGATACTTAAATGGACCCTGTTATGCAATGGTGTGTCAAAGACCAAACATCGAGTTTTGAGAAAATCAATTTTAAAGTTTTTTGTTTTCATTGGATTATACATAATTTTTGTTGTCAATTGTGCATTAAATATAAATTTTTTTAGGACATATTTCATAAAAAAATACTATTAATTAAAGCATTTGAAACAATATTCCGTGCTTAACTCAATTTTGAATTTTTTGGTCTTTGACACACCATTGCATAACAGGATGCAAATAAGAATGCCTAGACCCCAATATAGCTCTATATATTTTCATTATCGCTTAAAGTCTTATATGGCCTAAGTTGCCGAAAAGACTGTGTGTGTGAATGGAAAAATGTGTTTTTTTAATAAAAAAAAAAAAAAAAAATGAATTTATGAAACAAAACGAATACATGTTTTTTAATGACACCTTTATGATTTTATTTTGATTTTTCTTTCCAAAATTTAGGTAAAATGTCGTTTTCTTCTGTGATTATTTCAAAAACTATTCAGTTTTCGGAAAAATATCAAAGAATAAAAACTTTTTAAAATTGAGTATTTTATCATAATATAACAAAGAAATTGAAAATTTCAAAATTTCTGAAAAAACTTATTAGGTAAAGTACTACTTCCAAGTGACGTATTTACTCCAAAAGTTGATAGAAATCTACAATTTTAGTGTAAGGAGTATATATCAAATTTCATTGAACTGGCTGCTTGTGTTTTTAAGCAATCGTGTTCACACACCCACAGACACACACACATAAACATAATGCCAAAAATGGTTTGTTTGTTTTTGAACTCAGGGAAGTCTAAAACGTGGAGAAACATGAAAATCTCGAAGTCAAATTTTTTCACGATTACAATGCTTTCTCTTTATATTCTATACAAGTAAGAAAAAATAAATAATAACAAAGTAGCAATATTAATATTGAAATCAATTGACAGTACCTTGAATTTGGCTAATTAGAAAAATGTATGTATTCTATGAAAAAAAAAATATATCCTTTAAATATTTAATCTAAAATAAAAATCTATTAACGTTTCTGATTTTTTTTTAAATTATAGCTTTTACGTTTTTGTAAAAGTATAATTGAATTAAAAAATGGAGATAAAAAAGTTAAAAAAAAAGTCAAAGAGATTGAGAGAGGGAGAGAAAAGCTCGTTTACTCAGAGTCATGAATTAAGCCTCAACGAAAACATTTTTTTTTTTTTGACACTCTCTCTCGCATATCAGACAGAAAAGATTATTTACTACCGGCGAGTTGTAACCTTTAAGGGTCAGTACAATAAATAATAATACGTTTTGTTTATTGACTGAAAGAATTCAATTTTTCTAAACACCTAGCCGTGTTTTGCACCACTAAATAAACTCTGATTCGGCTGAAACTTTATATTTCTATATGTTTAAACTAAATGCATATTTTTAAGAAGTAATGCTTTAAAAAAATCTAAAAAATTCAAAATAAAAGCCGCTTTACAGCACGTTTTCCATTAAAATTTAATTTTCTCTAAATCTCTAAAACTAGAGATAATCGGACGAAATAGATGGTATTTTCAGATCAGCGCTATTCATATACCCAAGAATAGCTCATAATACACTCGAAACAAATTCACTGTTGTATATTGTATTTACAAAGGAGGTGAGCACCAGTAAAGGCGGCTGCACACGTAACTGCGACTTTGACAAGCAATCTTTTTGAACAAGCAAACTGTAGCGTCTGTAGGAGAATTATGCGCAAGCATTATTGTTGTTTACTTGTACAAAAAGATTGCACTTGCATGCTTGTCAAGTTTGCAGTTTACGTTACCGCCTTAAGTTTGGTGATTGCGTTGAACATGCATAAAATTCAGCTCTGTTCTTACATACGAGGGATATAATGAATATCAAATTATTCCTACTTTATTAAAATGGATTACCAACTTCAACAAAAAAATTGGTCAGGTGAATGCCTTGACCATAAACATCTCCATTCCAACATTATAGTGTGCGAGTAAAATTATTTCATAATTGTTATAGTGTGAATCGTATTCCAACTTTTTTGAGGAAGATTTAGAGGAAGATATTTATATACACTACAAAGAACTTCAAGAAAAGATCTGGAGATTGGCTTTGGCTGATTATGTGTAATAATTATTACAAAAGTTTAATTATCACGAATGTGTTTATTAAAGTTTTTGTGGTCATTTGGATTCATCCTCATTCAGCTGAGATGGAATACTACACTTATCATTTTTGTATTAAATAGAGATCTTACGTGTGCAGTATTTGGGCTCGTCGCTATTGTCGCCGCAATCGTTGAGTACGTCGCAGTATTTATTAAGTGAGACGCATCGTCCATTGGCGCAATGGAATTCACTTTGTCGGCATCGAGAGGCTCCGCCCCCACCGCCTCCTCCAGACGCCGCAGCCAACAGCAGTGCTATCAGCACTGCAACACAACAAAGCAAACATACCACTATAAAATTTAATTCAATTTAATTCACTAATCTTAGAGGTAGTCATGGTATCACGCATATAATTTTCTAAGGGCCTCACATAAGTAATATAAAATAAAAATAGTTATTATGTTGAACTTATTAAGGCCGAAAATCTCTACATAATAAATTCATTTAATTAATTGAAAAAATTAATGATAATAAAAACATCAATAACTAATTATTAAGTTAATGGTTTCGATTTTTGAGGTGCAAAAATGAGTTGGCTACATTTTTTTTATTTTTTTCTCAAAAACTTAAATAAGTGTTTGTCAAGGAAAGCTTCCTGTTTTCTATTACACTACTAAAAGACAAGAGAACAGCAGCAATAGGAGAAGCAGAGCAGCTTCATCGATCGTATCCAAGTCTCTGGACCAAAATCCCATTCTCTTTCTGTCTCACTCTGTATTTTCCAATAATTCCAATCTCAACAGATGTAGTTTATCTCAGTCTATATTTAGGGATTATTTCATTTTTTTTTTACATTTGAATAAGCAAAAAATAAAAAGTCGTTTATCGTTATTTCATTTATTTTCAAACGCTCCTACACTTTTATCTTTTTGAGGTTATAAATTCGACAAAGAAATTATTATTTTTTTGGAATTGGAAGGCCTGAAGTCCAGGGGTCACATGCCATTAGGAAGAATCTCTTGGAAAGGTGAAATAACTTTGAAATTATTTAATAAAAGATAGGGGCGTGAATATCTCAAAAACTATTTAGAATAAAGTAAAATATTAAAAACAAGATCCACCCCCAAAAAGGATGGAAAAAGTTCAAAGTTTTTGTCATTTTCACAAGGTCAAAAGTTAGTCTGATTTTTCTTTATTTTTTTCTTTTCTCCTCACTTGTTAGATTTTAACCTTTTTTTTAGGATAAAACGTCCTTTTTTTATTTTAAAAATTTTAAATAAGAAATTGGCAGTAAAAATAGGCAAATGTGCTGTTTACGTAATTGAATGGCTTCTTTTGAGAAAATTCATTTAGCGTGTCTAGCACTGATTGTGAGAGTTTTTTATTATTCTAAATTTACAAAATTTAATTATCTTTTAATATATTTACAATTAATTACTCGCTGTCTTTGAGGAGGCACCCAAAAAGGGGAAGAACTAACTTTAAAAAAATTAAATATTAAGGGAGATACAAGGGAGCGAGAGATGATCTGATGAATTAAATTTTCAAAGTTAATTTTAATTTAATATCAAATATGATGGCAACTTTTTGAATAATTTTTTTATCAAACACTAAACTTTTGATGGATGAGAGTTTTTATGAAATTAGACAAATCTAAAAAAAAGTTTTTAAAAAAATTTTAAATAATTTACTAAATGATTATGTATTATTTAGAATTTTTGACATGAATCAAATACTTTCTCCCTTTATATAAATTACATATATAGGTAAAAGAAAGTAAAAATCACTAATTAGTGCACGACAGGGGTGGATCCAGAGGTGTTTCTTGGGGGGGGGGGGTAATCTGGAGTGACTGGTCGCACAGCACACATTTTTTTTCTTAATTTCGGTAATTTAAAGGCGCATTCTGTACTTGTTTGCCAGAATATAAATATAAATCAAATTTTTAAGTATTAATTTTTAAAATTTTACATTAAAAATACATTTTTTTTTTCGAAAAAAAGTATTTTTTTCAAATCTCAGGGGGGTAAATACCCCCTTTACCCCCCTCCCTTGTACCCCTTGGGGCGGGGTGACTTGTCACGCAACAGTTTCTATCACTGTCGCCCTTCAAAATTTGGCCGCGCCAACGAGTAAGTGACTGTCACCGTGAATTTTTACAAATATTTAATTCAGTTGTAAAATGGACTTCGAAGAGACATCAGTTGTGTGCGCTCTTTTAATAAATAATCGAAAAAACGTAAACAAAAAGATTTGTAATGATTGAAAATTTGTAGAGCGGGAAAATAACTTGGGAGGGGGGGGGTGGCCTTTAACACAAACAGAAATAAAATTAATTTTTATATACAATTCTAAAAGATTTTAATGAGAAAAACAAAAGCAATTTTATTCATTAATTTATTTTTATAATTGAATGTGAATTAATGAATATCTATAAGGGGATGCGTGAGTCGAGGGGGATCGAATTATATCTAAAACTACAAACAAAGGAAATATATTCATGAAACGAAAACGGATCTACAGGCTTGTGGCATTTTACGACACAGAAACGTAAGCAAATTAAAAAAAAAATCATCTGAATTTTTACACTTATAATTAGGGGAGGCGAGTGGAGAAACTGCTTAAGAAAATGAGGCATTCAAACAGTGAAAAAGAAAATTCCGCCTCCAAAAATCTCACTTATTACTAGGCTACTGACGAGAGATAAAAGTTTAGGAATTTATATTTTCAATTATTTAATAATAATTTCTTATTAAATATTATAGAATATAAATTCTCTGTTAGAGGGGTGGAGGGTGAGGAGGGAGGGAAAGAAATCATTGCTTAAATGTAAAAAATTTACAAAAAAAATAATTTTCTATTTTCATTTTCATTTTAAAGAAAAAAAAAACTATTTTGTTTATTATAAGGGGTGATTTACACCCTTTCTCACCCTCCCTCTGGGGTACACGAATTCATCATAGAGTTATATTTAAAAAATTGGATAATTTTATCAGTATATTATAAGAGAGAAAAATAAAATACAAAATTACTTTAATTCGTTATGCAAATGAGATGTGAAAATATTCATTACCTTAATAATAAGATGACCAGGTGGGGAGTTTGGTGGATGAATGTTTTATTTGCACAAATCACAACACAATATAAAATAAATTAAACACACGCGAGAGAGAGAGAGAGAGAGAGAGAGTGGAGCTGAACCGAATAAAACTAAGACCGCCTGCAGGTAGGCAGCAAGCAAGCCCGCTCTAGAAGCATTGCTCTCTTAAAATTATTAAATAAATTCTCTATTTAAAAAAATTCTATTCACTTGCAAACTAACGGGGTTTTATTCCGTTGGGAATAAATTCGAAATTGAAATAACTATTAAAAGACTCACTTCATTTATCCACCCTTAAAACTCACTCTCATTCAAATAAAATAGTTCCAAGTATTATTTTTTGTATTTATTTATTTATTAGGAATACATTCGAAGTGAAAAAAATTTAAAAAGACTTATTTAATTAATTCACCCCTAAAACTCACCCTCAATTAAATAAAATACTTCCAAGTATTATTTTTTTGTATTTATTTATTTATTAGGGATATAGTCGAAGTGAAAGAAGAATCCGTATATTTTACTTTAAATTTGTGGCGATCAGCCCAAAAAAATGAAAGTTATAGCCGCTTATTTGCTAATTTGACCAACTGTGCAGCGAGGAGCTGTGAATCTGTCTCTGACTTTCAAAAGAAATGGTCCAGGGTTTTTAATAAATATCTACTGTTTCCTGTAGCCTGATTCATTTCCCCTATATAAAATATTTTTTAAAAATGTGGAAAGTTTCACAACTTTATCTGCCAATTATTTTAATTGTTGATCATAAAAGTTTTATTTCTTTTCTTTCTTGTTTTTGATGGACAAAAAATAATCAAAGAGATGGGTTTGGATTTGTTGTCTTGTCACAACTAATTTAAATAAAGTAAAGTAAAAAAAAAAAAAAAAGAGAAGAATGAGAGAGACATTTATAAGAGGATGATGTTGATGAGAATAAAAAATAAAAATTTTCTATTGAGTGGGTGGATAGCTGAGTGATATTGTATCCTTACTAAAAATTTTCTATGATTATTAATAAATTTGTCAGTTCCGGGACATTGTGACTTTTTGAAAGACTCGTATGTTTTTTTATTATCTCCTCTCCCTCTCCCCATCTCACTAAATGAAATTATAAATATTTTGCGCTGATAGTTAACGCTTTCACAAATTGAGAGTAAACTGTGGTTTATTAGTATAAGCAGTTTAGCCGAAAACAAATAGGCCCTATTATTTTGTACTAAATAATCGCCCTTGTATTTTTAATGAGAACACTGTGATTTTCAAAAATTAATACCACTCCCCCCCCCACCCAAAAAGATTTATTTTCCAGCCCTTGACCTATGGCTCAGAGGTGGAGAGCATTGGCTTCTGATACCAAAAGTCAAGGGTTCGCATCCCGTCCAAGGCGACAAAAATTATTTTATTATTGAATTATTATTGAATTGAATACAATTAATTAAATTGACAGTGTGGCTACAGAGAAATGATTTAAAATTTTCCTGATAATTCCAGGTTTTCCAGAGAAATTTTTCTATATTTCCATGATTTAAAATTTTTATTCGTGTAATTAAGATGTCTAAAGTTGCCCTCGGGGCTTGGTGTAGAGGTTAGCGTGCTAACCTCGTATACAAAACGCGGGTTCTGACCCCAGGCAGTCCGATGATTTTATTTAAGCCACTTGGATAACAAATGGCTTAAATACGAATGCCTGGACCCCATATATGTATATTAAATCAATAACGCTTATCGTAAATGTCTTGCATGGCCTGAGTTGCCGAAAAGACAGTGTGAATGTGTGTGGGAGTGTGATCAATCAATGATTTAATAATGAACCTTCTTTTTACAGTATGATAATGACTTCAAAAAATATTGATGATTAGACGAGTAACTTTTTACTCAATCAATGATATTCTGAGAAAAAAATACTTTTCTTATGAAAATGTTCTTGATACAAGCATATATTGAAAATTATAATTATAATCTTGTCTCAAGAAATCGTTGATTGTTTGAAATTAATTTTATTTACTTCAAGTAAAGCCATTTTTTTGTGCAATAACAAAAAAAAAATGTTCTTTTTAAAGAAAATTAATGATTAATGACAATAAAAAAAAAAACTAATTTGACATAGCTTTAGATAAATTTCCCTGATGCTTTTCAAAATTCCCTGATATTTCCATAATAATTCCCGTTCCATTAAATTCCCTGATAATTCCAGGTTTTTAAGGTTTTCCAGGTCTGTAGCCACCCTGATTGAAATAAATAGGTCTAAATGGCCTCCGATGCCGAAAAAAACCTCAAAACGAATTTAAAAAAAATTATTTTCCACAATTGAAACATTAATTTATTCAAGTATTACGAAAGTAGCCTAGAGAGGGAGAGGTATCCTATTTACATATCATTACTGACGTGGAAATGAGGGGTCTAAAACAGTCAAAGTAACGCCATCACTAGTTGATAACTTAAGGAAGAATTTTTCCCTTTTCAAAATAACTGTTACATTCAAAACCGAAACTAGGTAAGAGCAACAGGAGCACGTCCAGACGGTAAAAGGGGGCCGATAAAGGTCAAAAAAATTCGCATTATATTGTATTAAATTAAGCAAGTAAAATGTTTAATTTTCTTTAAAAAAAAAAGTAAAATAGGTCGTAGACATCAGTGGAAACATAGTTTAAACTATTATTTCAGGGAAATAAGTAGCTTAAATCAATTCGTAAAATTAGGGGGGGGGGCAGTGATGAGGTCTTGTCCAAGGCCTGAAAAAAGCTAGTACCACCCTGGTTACATTTATTCTCTTTTCAGCTCATTAGAGATTTTAATAAAGTCGAAAAAATTTTCTTCTAGTGGAATTTTATAGCTACCCTATTTAATGTTGATTTCATACATTTTCTGATCTATAGACAGCCATCTTTCGCTCCGTCATCAATTTTATATTGTCTGTTTTGGTATAATGACGAAGGGCGAGGGATAACCAAAAGGGCGTAATAATAACACACCGTCTGGCAATGTGTGTCTATTGACCGAGATGAGGTGTGAATCATAAACAACATTGGAATAATGGCAAGCAAGTTAGCCTATGTCCTTTAAACCACACAACAACATGTCACACACTTTAACAAATGGTCACTTAAAATGTTGTTTTTTTTCTGAACAAAAGTACGTTTTATTTTGCTAAAATAAATAACAGATGAGATATTACTTTTACTAATGATAAAAGTCTATTGTTGCCAAATGTTGATAGCGCCTTTGTTTTTGTTTTTTAAATTTGTTTTAAGGTCTTTTACGGCCTCTAAAACTATTTAGACCCCATCCCCATTTCAAATGAAATAAATATTTCTCGATTGGGACAGGAAGCGAACCCGGGACCCTGGGCACAAAAGTTTTTGGATTTAAAGAAGTCAAAAAGATCTTAATTATTTCTACCTACAATAAAAGAGTAAAGTAATTTTCTAGCCATATCAGTCTGATTTGCATAATAATAATAACAATACCGTAATAATGAATTTGCAGAAAGTGACAATCGAGTCAGAGAAATTCTACCATCATAAGGAAACTGCGAGTAAACTTCCTCTTAAAATAGATTTTTATAAAAAAAAACTCGTACAATCCAGTTATTTTGAAATTCCACCGTCACGGCTAACAGGTAATTTGTAAATCCCTCAATGATCAAATTTGGGGATCAATAAGACTGCCACAAATCAACTCCATTACCACCTACACTCTTGAAAGGCTCCAAAATGAATGTAAATATCTACAACCAGGAAAATTTATACTTATATAATCTATACATCTCTTGAATTCCAAGATGATAGGATATAATATATTCTTGGTATGAGTGTCTCGTTCGGGGTTTAGATGCATACCCCATGGTGTAAGACAGAGAGGCATCTGGGGTATGCTTTCCGAATCCACAAGCCGCCGCCTCCTCCCAAGCAATTCGTGTTGAAATCAAAACCACTTGAAGTTGATCAACTCCTCTTGCAACATGGCCACTTTGTAACTCTTGCATTTATAATTATTAAAAAGTTTTTAGTGTAAACCAGTGTATCATCAATTAATTAAATCAAGTAGTTCACATCTTTGTTTTCCTCTCAAAAATATCATTTATCGTTTTATTTTTCAATGCATGGTAGGGTGGAGAAACCAAGTTAAGTTATTTAAAGAATTAAAAATACATAGCCTATGTTTAAAATAAGCCCATTTCAAAGTTGTTATAGTATGAATGTATTATATATAGTCTATAATTTAATTTTCGTGTCAGTCTATGAGCGAGTTCAATAAGTTTCTAAGTACTGATAAGGTTAGGTTAGGTTGGTGTTGGTTGGAATAAAATCCATATTCATCATTTTATATTATATACAGTAGAACAAACGAACACATCCCCACTCCCCACACGTCGCGACGTGTTTAGTGGTTAGGGGAGGTAAAGTTTATTTATTTAAACTTTATTTGAAATAATAACAAAGAGGGAGATTTCATAAACTGAACATTTAAATGAATGTAAACATTTCCTTTTTGAATCAAAATTCCGTTTCGTTTTCGTTTTACTCACAACGACAACAACAAAACTTAATAATCCTTTTATTTTATTCCTTTTCGTGTAATACAAATATGTATTATGTACGGAAAATCATATAAAATATTATTAACAGAGAATTTAAGGTAGGAGTTATGTATCTGAAGCCATGAGAAGCTAATGTCTTCTCTCTGAGCCACGGGATCATGGGCAATATTATAAAAATTTTAGATTAATAGGCCTACTAAAGATTAATGAAATTGAATTTTAATAGTTTATAACATCAACATTGATTCTTTATGAGAAAATTGGAGAATCGATTGACCGAGAGAGATCAAAGATCGAACAACGTTAGTGTCAGACAGATATTTTAGCTGCAGATAATATCGTCACTAAAGATGAGACTATTAGAACCTATTTAATATATTCACTATTGATGATGATTTAATGGCTATAATAAAATTTGGTTTTTCTTATTTTTCTCCTGACTTGTTGAGTCGTTGTAGTCGTTGATGTTGTTGTTGTTGTTGTTGTTGTTATTGAAAACGAGCTGCCAAATTGATTAATAATTGTTTATTTATGATGTATCTCCAAATGTTGTTCTATTATTATTTTCTGATAAATTGGCTTATAATTGATTTGGACTATCTTAAAAAAAAATCTCCCTAATTGAAATTTATTTATTGACTAGCTACACAATCAGTCTTTGGGCATAATAGTCGGAATTTACAATTTATCTAATTAAATGTAGAATTTATATTGTTGGTGGTCAAATGTCAAATAGTGTAATTAAAAAAAAAAAATCTTTTTTGAAAACTTTTATTGAAAAGTGACACCAAATCTGAATCCGAATTGATGTAGGCCTATTCATTGAATATTATTATTATTATGGAAAAATAAATAACACTGTGCTACAGGAAAAAAAGCCCCGAGAAAATTCCTTCAGATTCTTAAGTAAAATGACCTCCTGAATCCAAATATGACCTTCGTTTTCCCCCAGCACGTACCGTTTCGGGGGGTAGCCCCCTACTTATTTCCACCCCTTTTCGTTAATTATAGGGCCACGAAAAAAATTTGGAGGGATGAAAAGGAATATTTTAGCCTTAACATTTCTTCAGAAGGTCTAGAGAAGTGAAAAGTTAAAAAAAACATTAACATTTGGATCCAAGAGAGCTCTTGAGGGCAGTGAATGGTGTAAATAAAAAAAAGTTTTATACTAGTGAAAATTTTTGATAAAATCAATTTTAGTTTCCTATATTGTGCTTGGTACCTCTATAACATTATATTTAAACTCTTCTTCGCGTTGTGAACCAATAAATTGGGTTCCCCATGGGGTCCCAAAAAGACAATTTTGAAAATCAATTTTTATATAACCTAGAAGAAGACACACATTTTTTAAGAATTGCAAACGCTTTGGATTTTGAAAATTCGAGGCAAATAATCGAAGATGAACATTGGGAACTAGAAGAAAATCCAGTAGCAGTGGAAGAGATGCAAGGCCTTCCTTCAATGAA
Source organism: Euborellia annulipes (assembly GCA_023213315.1). NCBI lineage: Eukaryota > Metazoa > Arthropoda > Insecta > Dermaptera > Anisolabididae > Euborellia > Euborellia annulipes. Next base: position 38,663 of record JAKCPI010020237.1, on the reverse strand, counting down.
AAGAAAAAATGAAGACAACGCAACTGCGAGTGAACTGAAAATTTTAAAAAATGATGGTCAGTCACATAATCATCATCATCATCATAACCATGTCACTTCCCAACCCTCTAATAATCTACCAAATGATTCACATTCTCCCACAAATTATTCTCAACAGGGTCATTTCTCACAAATAGAAAATAATATATCTTCTCAAAGTTCAAATAATAACCAGGTGGATATGTCGAATAGTTTTGTTGAAAATAGTTATGCTAAATTATGTTCAGCAAATAGGTATAATGCAGAGGATATTGGTCCTTATTCTATTTTCGTCGAAAGTTTTAATAAAAAAATCAATGTACATGCTATTTCAATAGGGAAATTAATTAGAGAAAATTTTTTCTCTCTCTATAAAGCAATCTCGAATATTCACTCAATTGATAGAAAAAAGGTTAAGATCATTATAAATTCTATGCAGGAAGCTAATATGCTTATTGAGGCCGAATTCTGGTCAAAAAATAATCTTCACTGTTATATACCGAATTTTAAATTATACAAACAGGGGGTTATTCGAAATATTGAATATTCTGTGACTGAAGATGACATAATAAATTTTTCAACCTCCAGTCTTAAAGTGATAAAAGCAGTTCGAATTTTTAAAAAAGACGTAAAAAACCCTCAAAACCGCATTCCAACTCCCGTTATTATCCTAACCTTTCGGGGACAAGCAATTCCGCAAGAAATAAAAATATTTAATGTTTGCTGTAAAATTGAGCCTTATATACAAAGAGTTGTACAATGTAGGAAATGTCTTCTTTTCGGCCATATTGCCGATCGTTGTAAAGGGAAAGAGCGGTGCCGTCGGTGCGGTAGCCCTCACTCATCGAATTCTTGTCAGGAAATTCTTAAATGTTTACATTGTAAGGGCAATCATAGTTCCAGTGATGAAAAATTATGTCCTGAATTCCAGGTACAAAAAATAATCAAAGCTAAAATGGCACAAGAGAATATGTCTTACACTGAAGCCAGAAATTCTCTAGCTAATTCTTATGCCAGTAGAACAGCTCCTAATTTCAATAGTCCTGAAAATTTCCCGCCTCTCTCACCTCATAAAATATCTCCTCTGGGATCTCCGTCAAATAGCTTCAGCGCTACTTGCACGGAAAACCCGTCTATAACTCCAAAATCTCCTAGAGAAAAGAATGTTAGCACTAGGCCAAATAACCCAAAGAATCCTCCTATTCATATCTCCAATTCCTTAAATATTCCCCAAGTCCCAGTTATTGAAAATCCTATATATCTTCAAAACCATAATATTTTAAAAGATATAATAATCAATATCTTAAATAAAATCTTTTCCATCAGTAACCCGTCACTCACATCAGAATTGTCGTCTCCACAAAATCAAACAATAATAACAAACATAATAGAAGACACAATTACTAAAACAACCTCAGAAAATAGTCCTACTGACCATCATTTTTAAAGTATTTAGTTCGGTATATATTAATATTAATTAATAAAATTAAAAATAAATAAATAAATAAATATATTATTATATTATGTAAAATAAAACATTGTTAAAAAAAAAAAAAAATGTATGTAAAATAGATAGAAAAATGGCCTGATGGCTAGAGCTTTTGGCCAAAAAATAAATAAATAAAAAAAAAAAAAAAAAAAAAGTTAAAAAACATTAACATTTGGATCCAAGAGGGGGATGTGGGGGAGGATTTTGTCCCTTAAAATGCAAAAAAAATCTTTAAAAATGATCGATTTTTTCTGATTTTTTCATAATAAGTAATTCTTTTTCTAAATGTTGAGGATTTTTTAATCTTATATTTAATTGATTGATTCGTTGCATTTTGACATATTAATAAATATTATAAAAGTCTAGTTTACTTTCCCTCTCTCTTTCTAAAGGATTAATTTCAAAGCCTTTAGTTATCCCTCGGAAGCCCTTTTAAAGGGGCCAGCTGAGATTTTCCTATTATTTTCTAAATTAGATTCTAAGCACACGAGTTATTTGAAAGTAATAATAAACCCAGAAGGCTTAAATAAAAAAAGATTGCTCTCTCTTTTAGACAGGAGTGGGAGAGGGGAGTGCCTCTTATTTCTCCCCACTCAGATTGCTAATCAAAGTTTTTTTAATCTTTTACTATGTTAAAGTATGTCAAGATGTTACTGCAAATATTTTGAGATGAAAACGTCTTTTAAAAAGTCTCTAGTTATTTGCTTTGTTTTCGTTATAAAAAATGCATTACGAGGAGCCTATTGGCCTTGTGCGATAAAAATTGATCGGTTTTCACTTTAAAGTTAATAAATTGTATATTGAGATTGGCCGAATTCAATAAATAAAAATCTGGTACTTTCGGTGGACGAAAGTTGTGTTCTATGCTTGTCACACCAGATTTTTTATGTCGACATATATTTAGTTTCCGACAGTAAAATACATTCGAAAGAGGTAAAATTTGTAAACATGAAAAAATATTTATATTTTGTTACCATAGTAATCATTTCTCATCTTTCCTATGAAGTACAAGCGTAAAGTGATCTTCAAAAGATTTCAATGGCAAAATGAGAATATACATTTTAAAGAGCATCTAAAAAATAATTGGTTTTTGAATTTTAATCAAAATCGTTGGAGCGAATTTTGAGAAAATGGAAAAAAAACTGAAAAAGCGAATCAGTAAAGTACTAGTACTCTTTGGCCGATATTATTTAAAAGTTTCATGTTATGTCCCTGAGGGGTGCCTATCTTAAATATAAAATTTCAATATCCTCACTCTTTTCGTTCTGAAATATTTTGTTCACAGACAGACAGACTCACAGAAAGACAAACCATGTCCCTACAATATTCTGCTTACAGTATGCGACGTACAAGTCGATGTGCCGCATGCTTTAATAGAATGCCCTGTTTATCGGAACGCAAGAAGAAACTTTGATTTGGACAGAAAATCCCTAAAAGATCTTTTATTTGACCCACAAAATGAATACGGAAACTTGTTTAAATATCTCAGGAGTATTAATTTGTTTTATAATATATAATCTTCTACTGTTATTTTATTTATTGTTATATATTTTATTTATAAAGATTGTTAAATTTTATTTGTACGCATGATCAAGTCAATATTTATTTGTTAAGTATTTATTTGTTAAGTTTCCGAAACGATTATTATTTGTTAAGTATTGTGGCGCAAATATGTAATTATTCATAAAAAAATATTGTCATTCATCAAGGAAAACGGAGGCGCGAAATGACCTATGATGTCGAAGCGCCCTAAATGTAATTAAAAAAAAAAAAAAAAAAAAAAAAAAAACAATATTCTGCAAGGGATTCAATGGATTCCCGATTCGAAGTTACCCTGTGTTATTATTTATCTGTTTATGAGAGTTTCGAAATCTTCAAAAATTAATTCCGCCCCAGTAATGAGAAATTTTAGAATGACATTAAAATGTTTCTATCCTACTAAACTCTTTGCTAAATATTGAATATAAATTTTAACTCAAACGGAATTCACTTATTTTATAGCAAAAGTATTATAAAACATTAATATCTTTATGCATTATAGGGGATGGGGCATCAACCCCCCTTGTTAATGTCTTCATACCTCCCCTTTAAGGAAATGTGAGCCCTCACCGCGAAATTACTCGCAAAATAATTTGAATACATTTATAAATAATTATTTTAATTTTTATTTTATTTTAATTTTCAACCCTTAATCCACCCCTGTGTAAAAGTATATTAAGGAAATTTGATTAACAAAAATATATGCTATACCGAACGTCGCGGGTCCGATTTGGATACCAAATGGCTTAAATAAGAATGCCTGGACCCCCAATATGAATATTATTAATTAATAACGGTTATCGTATAAAGTCTTATATGGCCTGAGTTGTCGAAGAGTGTGTGTAGTATGTGTGTGTGAGTGTGAGTGTGAATGAGAAAGTGCTTAAAAATAAATAAATAAATAAAAAACTAATTTTTTTTCAATGACACCTTCACTCCCCCTCCCCCTTTCAACAGCTTATATTCTCCCTCTACCCTTTGTGAAATACAAAATATTTAATTTCATATTCAAAAGAATACTTTTTCGAAGCCAAATTATAGAGTAAGGTGGGGCAAAAGTCCGCACGGGGCAAAAGTCCGAATCCTCATTTTAAAATCCCCGCTAGACTTGGCGTTGTTCTAAACAACTTTGTTAGGTTGCTAACAACAAGAACAGATGATGATTCGAAATTCAATAACGTGTTTGAAGCCGATTGTTAACAATGAGCAAATTTATGTTTTTGTCACCTTCCATCTAATATTTATGGAAATTCTCATGGTTGCAACATGTACCAGCATGCACTTTTCTAACTGTCTAATGTCTTTGATTGCAAGCTGATAAGCCTAAATAAATATTTTAAAACCTTTTTTTTCTCTACAATTAACAATAAAAATTTTTTGTAACACTTCGATGAAAATAGCTAAATGGGGCAAAAGTCCGCGGCCTCGACGGGGCAAAAGGCCCAATGGATCTCCAATGGAACAAATGTCACCCAATGGTATTCAAGTTTCTAATACCCCTACCTAGTATTTTCTGGGTTCTAATACCCCTACCTAGTAGTTTCTCGGATTAATGAGCCTAGGAAAACGAGCACGACCCGAAATGTTTATGCAGGTTATGAACTTCAATCTTACTTGGGACTAATTGTTATTAGGCCTATTGTGTATTTCTAATAAATAAAATAAATACATAAAACATACCTATACCTAATGTATTTCTCATTAAGTCTTTTTTATACCCTGGTTCGAGAGGTTGTTCGCTGCAGGGGCAATTGTTTGCACCTAAGGACTTTTGCCCCGCTAGTGCGGACTTTTACCCCCTCGGTGGGGCAAAAGTCCGCAAATGAAAATTTTTGTTTAAATACCTCTCCTACTCTTATGCTACCGAATTGGAAACCAAAAAAATTATGTAAGATAGCCAATTAACCAGGCTTTCAGGGGATGTTCCTATTTTTATTTTTTCTTTCATAGGAAGGTCAAAAAAAAATTCCCAAAGAAAAACTGCGGACTTTTGCCCCACCTTACTCTATATTTGTTTCTATCATTTTTTTCAACGATAAAATGCATAATAATTACCTTTAATAAGACTCTCAAGAGGGTGTGCTGGCTGACGGAGTGGTCAGGGTGGGTTACACTATATTAATTATTCACTTTATATCACTTTAAACACAACTTAAAAAAAAAGAGACAAACAGCAGGCGCGCCTGCCGCCCGGCAACCAACTCGACTGAACGAGAGACTTGTCTTTCTCTGTTTGTATAGGAATAAAAATAAATGAAAATAACAATTCCCTTTTTATTAAAAGTAAAAAAATACCGTTTGCTCTAATCTAACTATATTTAGAGCTGCAAAAGAATGTCAACAAGTGATTTGGAATATTCCAAGGCCTTTCTTAAATAATCAACCCTTCATCCCCCTAATCAAAATAATAATCAACGCTATTTTTTGAATTTTTTCTATTTAGTGGCTTCGATTTAGCTAAAATAGATTAAAAAACATTTTTTTCAATTTTTCAACCCCTAATCCAATCTTTTTTTTTAACACTCACACTTTTTCCCCATTTAAAAGTAGGCCATTTAACGACTTTAACCGATACTCGAATGTATCTATTGGGGTCCAGGCATTTTTATTTAAGCCATTTCCAAAATTAGCACCCCGAGACGCGCACCTTAACCAGTCGATGTTAAAATTTTGAAAAAAATGCGTTTTTTTATCAAAATTCGCAGTATTTACTTCATAAAATGAAAACCAAGTGTCGTAGAAAGATGATTCTTGACTCATTTCATAGTAAATTTAATTCTCTTGAAGTTTTATAATATCCATTTTTTTCATTAAAGGCTATAGATTTAATGATATTTATTAATTAGCATTTCGGTTTTGATTTATTGCTCTTTAAGACAAAAATAAGTGGAAAGCCAGGGTCCCGGAGATTTATATCTCCTGCCTTCTCAAAATGAGGCCCTGCTTATGTATATATTCTTCACCCAATTAATCCATTGCTATAAAAGTATAGGCCTATACTTAGTTTTTTATTTTTATTTTTTATAATGACTAAAAATGACTACTTGCTGAGTAAAAATAGCGACATTAAAAGTTTAAATTTATTTCATTTATTAAAATTCTAGGCTTAATTTAAAATATAATTTTTAATTTCTACCGTTTGATAATAAACTTATTTTATTAAATTAATAAAAAAGAATAATAATAATAATAATGAAAAGAGAGAAGTGGAAAGGCTTAAGTTCTACCCTTTTGTGTGTTTAAAATGAGGTTTGGCACGTATGCTACTTGATAAGAGGCTTATCCGAAAAGGCGTTATATAGCCTTCCTGTGTGTGCGTATATGGAATGAAATTTCAAGCTTGGAAAAATTGTTTTAAGTAAAAAAATAAATTTTGTTCTCCTTTTTTTATTATTTTTCTCTCTTCATATTTCAAAATTTTATATACTGAACGGTATATACTATAAAAAAATGATATTTTTTATCAGTATTAGATCATTTAAATAATAAAAGACTTGGAAAATACTGGTTATGTATATATTCCTCGACTGAACCCGGGATGGTCGATATGTTACATCAGCTACAACCCCGGGAGTAGGCGGATTGAGACCAGAGAGCCAAATCAATCCATCTAGCACACGACTACTTCATATAATCTACCTCTTCCTTAAAGGCAAATCTAAACCTAGAGTTGTCTGCTCAACATATTATTGAAAATTATTTGTTTTTAATATTTATACTGAAGTAGGCCTACATATCACCTGTCACTTTTTGTCCAAGAATGAAAACACTAATTTCTTTTTATATATTCCTCATTTGATCCAATATCGTCATAATTCAAAAATCGCCTTTATTACGTAGGTTAACAGAAAAAGCTCTTTTATCAGACGGAAGGACATGTCTGAGTTTTTCATATTCGCAGCAAATACCTAATTTTTTTAAAACTTCTTTGTTGATTTCAAAACTAACATTTCAGTTAAAAAGAAGCTGTACCAATGATATTTCCGATTATAAATGATTAATATGTACAGCTACCCAGGGGCGCCGGAACGAATTTGAATCAAGGGGGGGGGGGGGGGGGGGGGCAAAAAAATTTTTTTTAGAAAATTAAAATAATTTAATATGTTTAAATAGTATAAAAGAAAAACAAATCTACTATAAAGCTTTAAAAATTTTAAATAAAATCACAATTTTAATAACATTAAAATTTTAAAAAATTTGATAGTGATTTTATCAAAAATTTTTGGAAAAAATTTGGAAAAAAATGAATTTCTTACTCTTTTAAATTGTGAAACAAATGAATTTGTTTATATATACCCTTTTTTTAATGACACCTGTATGATTTTGTTTTGATTTTTATCAAAATTAACGAATATTTTCTATTTCTTCTTTGATTATTTCAAAAACTATTCAGTTTTCGAAAAAATATCAAAGAATAAAAACTTTTTAAAATAGAGTATTTTATCATAATATAACAAAAAAATTGAAAATTTCAAAATTTTTGAAAAAACTTTTTAAGTAAAGTACTACTTCCAAGTGACGTATTTTCCCAAAGTTGATAGAAATCTACAATTTTAGTGTAAGGAGCATATACCAAATTTCATCGATCTAGCTGCTTTGGTTTTTAAGCAATCGTGTTCACACACACACACCAAGACGTAATTCCAAAAGAATATACGAGAAAGTCTCGGGGAAGTCAATCCCCATATTTTTATCTATTTTTAGGGCAGTAGGCTATTTTAGTAGATTTTATGATTAAGGGAAGGCGAAAGACCTCAGCAGGTGGGTAGATACGAAATAATCAAAATCTCAAGGTTAAATTTTTTTGACGATAACGATTATATTTAAATCTCTCTATATACTTCGCAACGAGAAAGTAGAAAAATAATAATATTATACAAGACTTAATCAATATTTTTTAAAAATATCTTTATGACTCATTCATTTGATTTAAATCAAACAAAAAAAAAGGTTAAATTTCTTTAAAACGTGCGGAATTTTTTTTTAATTAAATACTTTTGTTTTGTTTCACTAATTAAATTTATCGCCTTCCAAATTTATTCATTGCTTTTTTAATTCATTTCTTTGTTTTATTTTTCTATTCATCTTGACATAGGTTGAGAATGAATATCAAATTTTTTTTTCAATATCTGTTCTTCTCGGTGTGCTTATTGATTTCTTTTTCTCTTATCTTTTGTTTGTTCCTTATATATACCCTTTGTTTTATTACAAGTGCTAGTTTTTTTTTTCTATTGTGAAAAAGAAGAACTCGAGAGAAAAATATTGCGCTAAACAATAGTCTGAAATTAGACAACAAAATGCATGTGAAACTTGAATCTTAACAAAAAAATTTTGCCCATCTAAAATTTATTCCAATTGAATTGGTTACCAATCAATTGAAATAAATATGAACTGGATCTAAATAGCATCAAGATGCCGAAAAAGAACTTAAACTAAATAACATTGCTGAAATTGATCTTAAAATTAAATGGTCTTTCTTTTCTAAAATGCTATTACAATATAATTAGTTTAATAATAAGTAAAAGCATAATTGGATTTTGTTTTCTTCAATTTAATATTTTTTTTTTGTTGTATAATTTTTAATTAATTTTTATATTCATATGAAAAACATTTTTTTCATTCGTTAATTATGATATTTTTACTTTCTCTTTCCTGTATACTGTATGTTAATATAAGAGGAAAAGTATTGGTTTTGAGATTTTAATGGAAATGCACGTTTTGAGGTCTCTGAGTTCAAAATAGTCAGTTCCACAAAATGGTCTGTCTGTATGCTTATGTGTGTTCAAAATTAAGTATGAAAGAAATGAGCTACGAGTTTTAAATTTTATTTTTATATTAGGTACCCACTTGATACGCGAAAATTATCTTATAAATAAAATCGGCCAAATGCTTTGAAGCACACTTTATCTTGCACTTCATAAAAAAGAGAGGAGAAATAGCTGATATGTTATTAAAAAACACATGAGGGATTAAATGGGAAATCAGGGATGGTCAGAAACGAGGACATTTTGGATTAAAATCCTTTTGAATTTCTTCTACTTTCTTAGACTATTCCCGCAGTGGGGGTCGGACGCCTGTTGAAAATATAGAAGACATGTAAAGAACAGCTGGGACTGCCAGTCCCAGCTCGGATAGCTCGTGGTCGCCATCCACGAACCCAAAAGATGTGGGCTCCTGAGCATAAAAATCCTTTTTAATTTAATTTAAATCCCTAGATGTATCCGTTCTAAGATTTTTTTATTTGGATTAAAATTTACCTGACATGAATTTAGAATTTGGGCTGAATTTCAAATTCTCTCTAAGATTCTAGGATCAGAACTGAGTCTTCTTCCAAAGAGATTTTGTTCATCTTCAAAAAATATTTAATTATCAAATGTTTCTTGAAAAAAAAGAGGTCGAAGGAATTTCACAAAAGAAAAGATTTCCCCTCGACAACTCGGACTCGATTTTGATTCAGAGGAAAAACCCAAAAAAAGGTCAATTTGATAAAAGGATCGGATCGAAATTCGAAGATTGTATCTGGATTTAGATATAGGAGTGGGAGTTTGTGATTTTTGTAGATCCTCGGATCTGATCACGATTCGTTTTTAGTGATTTTTACCCATCTCTGTTCTTAAACCACTACTTTCATCCTGCAAAAAGCCTCTGTACACTTCGGGGTTGTTAGAGGGACGAGTAATATACTGTATAGCAGGCCCCGAAACGTCAAAACGGCCGCCCTTTTTATTCTATCCTAATAATAATAATAAACAATCGATATTTATATTTTTGGCCTCTAATTAAAAAGTTCATTTTAATTTAAAAGGGATTTCAAGTAAAATACAGGGCGCTCGCTTGTTAAGATAGATAATAAATGGAGCCTCTGAAATGACAATGTCTTCATTGAAGGGCAGGCGGGCAAGAGAGTCTCCTCGCATTTATCGATGACTTGCAAGTGTTTGAGCAAGAGAGAGAGAGCGAGAGAGAGCCCTTCAAGCCAATTTCAGCCCCTTGCTACTGCTTTATCATACCCTCTCTCTCTTAGCTCGCGGGCATTCAAGCGACGTCTCTCTCTCTCCTCCCTTTTATGGATAGATTGTGGATTGAGTGAGTGAGTAAGTGAGATAGAGAGAAAGGCTAAAACCTCTTGGTAAAGGTCCATCTAGAAATCGATATTCCAATAATTGCCACGATAACTTTAATTAAATTTCTTGGGAGGTGTCCGTCGTTTCATTTGAAACTCTTCTATATACACACACAGACACCTTCGTACGGGTATTGACACTCTATTCGCAGTTAAGAGGATTTATACAAATAAATCTACTTAAAATCAAAAGATAAAAGGCCAACTTTATTTATTATTATTATTATTATTATTACTCTCACTTTTTGGAATTAAAGAGAACTTGTTTTTGTACTCATTAGTTTGATAATTAAAATACAGGAATTATATTCTTTTATATTTATGCAGGAGGGTATATGATTTTTTTTTTTTGGGGGGGGGGGGCCGAACTCATAGAATATATATTATATTTTGTTCAAAGAATACATTTCAATTTTTTTATCTAAATATTTCCTTTTTATATCGAACCTGAAGGACAAAGGTTTTATTAAAATTTTTTTATATGTAAATATTTCTTTTTCTACTACCTTTGTTTATACAAGGCATTTTTATCATCCATATCATGAGAATATAGAAATAGATAAATATATTTTAAAAATTTCGGGACTCCCTTATGCCTTCAATATATATTTCCAGAGACAAAATATAAATATTTCCTTTAATAGATTATTAAAAACATTCTCGTTAAATTAAAATATCACAATTAAAATAATTTTATTTTTTAAATTATTCAATATTTATTTTTTTTTTGTTTTTGGTGACCCCGAGCAATCAGCGTGTTGAACGTCCCCCGATAGCCATCGATATGTATTGTATTGAATTATTTATTTATTTATTTATTATATAGAGATTTAACATGTACATAGGGCAGGTTGCCCCTCATAGCGTACACAATATTTAAATAAATTAATAACCCTTGTAGCTGAAAAGGGTTTAAAAAAAAATGATTTTTAATTTTATAGAAAAATGACATCCCATGACTTTGATTTGGTGCTGAAACATGGGCATCCAGGAGGATGCCCTTGTCGGGGGATGGAAGGGGGTTCGGCCCTCTCCCTTAGTACCGTCACTACAACTAAGCCAAATGGATTTTTTACTTTCTCGTACCCTATATATGAAATATATATAGAGAGAAAGTATTTTAATTTATATTTTAAAATTTCTTTAGGACTGGACTTAAGGGACCATCATCCTTGACCTGTGACTCAGGGCTAGAGCATCCATCTTCTTCTGATACCACAGCTCAAGGGTTCGCAACCCGACTCATGCGACAAAAATTTATTTCAATCGGATTGGCTACCAATCCAAATGAAATAAATGGCCTTAAATGAAAAAAAAAAAAACGTCAATCACTGCAGGTAGTTGAGGCAAGATGATATTTTGACGACGAAGTTTGAACAACTGATTCTTAGAAAGGAAACTAAAACAAATACCTTGCTAACTAAATTTAATAGCCTGGAAATGGGAAAATAAATCCAATCTCAGGATTAAAACTAAAATCCTTGAAGAAATAAAACCCTTAGTAACTTTTGGAGTGTGAGAATAGAACACCTGACCTTGCACAGCCGGCGACGGAAAAGAGTTTATAGCTATATAACCCTTCAAAAGCTCTGTCTCAGCTATCAATTAATTGACTCATTGTAAACATGACCACCCATTTGGCCTTTTTAAATATCTCTAACCGTGTTATTGTAGTTATTGAATCGATCTTCTTGTCTTCAAGTTGTATTTTTATACTGTATTAAACCAATATATAACCAGTCACTTTTCATTAAAATCCAGAAAATCTCGAGTTTTCATTCAATCAACAACAAAACACCTGGTACCGCGTGATCCACTCCACATAAATCTGTAGCGCAAACCCAATGTATGATTGGCCAATTTAAAGGAATTTCAATTCAAAATTTTATCCTCAATCAAGTTATGGATGCTTATTATAATTTTATTTTAATCATATGCCCACAATAAATAAATAAATCTACTAATTCTATTGTAGATTTCAACTGTAAAATCCCTAAATGCTTGTTTGGATGGAATTAAATACTGCCAATCACTCATCCACTCATTCATACGTGTATTTGGATATGAATTTAATTGATTAATCCTTTTTTATTTTTTAGATTTCCTTGAAAGATTAATCTAGTTTTTTTTTAAAGGATCCTTATGCATTTTTGTGGGCTGATTCACAAAATATTAAAATGGTTTTTTTCTAAATTTTTTTCGATAATTATAATTTAAAAAAAAATAACTTAAAATGTTGATAAAAAAAATTACTTCTTTATTTTTCTGGTTTTACTGACTGTACAGCATACAACTTTCACTTGTTAGTATGAGAGTCGTCAGCCACCCAGCCTCAACATTTGAATGAAATAGGGCTGACTATTCTCACCATTTACGGTATTTGAAAAAGTCTTATTAAGGATTGTTCAAACAATTTGGATTTTTTTAAAGCATTACTCTTTAAAAATATGCGGATAGTTGAAACACCTAGAAATATAAAGTTACAGCCCAATTGGAGTTTATTTAGTGGTGCAAAACACGGCTAGATGTTTAGAAAAATAGATTTTTTCAGTTTTTTAACTTTGGACAACCCTAATACAATTTTTTTCCATCCCTGAATGCAAATTACGTATATTTACGATATTCCTTACCTTTCATAAAATCATTTATTTTGTTCATGAAATTCTGTTAATTTTTAATGAAATTATCTCACAAAATAGTTAAATATAAAAAATTTCTTCTTCTTCTTCTATCTTGGCCTTATCCCTATGTGGGGTCGGCAAAATTAATTTATAAAAAAAATGAGACTGAGAGAAAAGCAAGCCGACCCGCCTCACGGCCTAGATGCTTAATATGAAAAGGGAAAAAGGCTGACATAAAGGAAAGGAAAAAATGCCAGCCGTAGCTCGGGTAAATCGTGGTCGCCATCCACGAACTCACTAGAAGTGAGCCTTTGAGTGAAAAATATAAAAAGTTTATTCCTGAGTACTATTTTCGAAGAGAGGGCTAAGCGCCTAAGAGATAGGCAACCAAAGCGTTTTTTTTTTTTTTTTTTTACCAGTTTATAATTAATAGGTTTGATAATGCACGAATGAATGATTTTTAGAAAGCTAAGGAACTTTAGAATATTGTAAATATATGTATTTCAGGGATGGTAAAAATTCTATTAGGGGTGTCCAAATTTAAAAAAAAATTGAAAAATTTCAGTTTTTCTAAATTTTTAACCGGGTTTTGCAAATAAATCACAGAAACTTCATAATTCTATTCATTTCAATAATCTGAATATTTTCAAGGGATAAATTTTATATTCTCTATAATATAACATTTACAGGATATCATAGGAACTAGAGCCAATAAAAATTTTTCTTTCTCATATTCGTTTTTCCTAACCCAAAATAAGTAAGAAAAAGACTCATGAAGTGAAGGAAACATTTAAAAATGTTTTTTTTTTTTTTTTGTTTGTAATTTATTTATTCGCAATTTATATATTTTATTTATTTAATGCAATTTCATATTTTTTTACTCTATTCCAAATCCCTTTAGACTGAGAGATAGAGAAAGAGAAACAAGTAAAAACAAAGCAAAAGACTAACTTTTTAGATTAACAAAGTTTTATTAACTCTTGTGAACGCCATAATTCTCTCCAATATCTATCTATAGGCCTACTCTCTTCGTCTGTCTATTCAAAATTTGACGAAATTTTCACGAGGAGCTTATGCCGTAATTTTGTTTTTCCACAGCTTTATGGTAAATTATATATATTTAGAGTTTTGAAATTTCATTATCCACCTGTACAAGGAAATTTATTAACTATTCTAAAAGAAACGGATTAACGAATTTGGAGATATTTAATTAAATATTAATTTCAATTTTTTTTTTTTTTTTGGGATTTTTTAAATAAAATCAACTCTAAGATTTAGATTAGAATCATTTTCATTTCGATGGATGGGTGCATATTAAGATAATAATACTTTTTTGAGTATACAAGTTGAGGGGAGATCATTTCCGACTTTTTTTGTTTCTCTAAAATTTATCTCTTCTATATATAAAGAACATTAAAATTCATTTAAGAGTAATTTACACCTGAGTGGACGTGAATAGATAAGGCAAAGGATACGTTGTTAATTAAATTAACATTTCCTCTTGGCTAGGGCCTTGGAGGAGGAGGGACTTAGAAAATTAGAAATTCTAATTCGTCGCAAAATATGAATAGAAACTGTCCTTCTCTTATTTAAGGATTTGTTTCATTTAAAAGGACATTTGCAACTGCGATAAAAAAAAAAAATAAGTAAAACCTTAACAACTTGATTATTTTTTTTTATAATTCTCTTATTTCTTTGAATTTAATTTTAATTAATTAGATTCTCTGAGTTTATTATTATAAAAAACGGCAAATAAAGCAGATCTCGCCTCAAACCAAACATCTTTTTTTAATAAGTTTTGAACAATTTAACTCAGAAGACGAGTAATAGAATATTCAATAAAAAAAGGGAAAAAAAATTCCTCCCACTTATCCAAGAATGATTTGTTATTTACGAAAAATTTTTAACGTAAAATAATCAAAAATATATTTTATTTATAAAGGAGATCAAAAGCTAGAGAAACTATGCCATAAGTTTTTCCACACATGTAGCTAACGTATTTGTACGAAATTCCTTGGTTTAAAGTTTATAGCTATTTGTTTTGTGAAAGTTGAAAACCAACCAACTGTTCATTTTTCTTTAAAGATTTGATAGATATATTTAAATATTTTCTCAAAGATATAGAAGTAGTTTGAGTTTTTATTTTTTATTTCTTATTACCAGGGTATATAGAGAAAAAAATCTAATTATATGGGGATTAAGAAAATTTCCAAAAAATCTATGATTTGCTATCAGCCGGGATAAGTTCATTAGAAGTGAAGCAATCAGCCTACTTACTAATTATTACTCATAGGAATAGTACTTGGATATCAAAAGTCTATATGATAAATTTCCTTATTATTAAACTTGATGTTTTGCCCACGGGGCGTGGTGTAGAGGTTAGCGTGCTAACCTCATATACCAAACGTCGCGGGTTCGGACCCCAGGCGTCCGATGATTTATTTAAGCCATCTGGATACCAGATGGCTTAAATAAAATGCCTGGACCCTAATATATATAAATTCATAAATAACGGTTATCGTAAATGTCTTATATGGCCTGAGCTGCCGAAAAGACAGTGTGAATGTGTGTGGAGTGTGAGTGTGAATGAGAAAAAGTGTGAATGTTTTTTAAAAAAAAAAAAAAAAAAAAAAAAAACTTGATGTTTTATGGCTGTGGAAATTTAATCAGGAATAGGAATATATCTTTGCAACCAGGAGATCAAACAAAAAATATTTTATTTTTATTCGCCAACGTGTCGGTCGCCAATCCCGTCCTTCATCGGGGCAAATATTGTCAATTAGACACGATTTTAGGAATTTTAATATTCATTGCAATAATATACAATTTCTGCAGGAGCCATAGGCGTAGCCACGGGGGGGGATTTGGGGGTTCAAACCCCCCCCCCATTGGACCCAAGCCATGACTAGATATTTAAGCTCTACAATACAAAACACTTTCTCTCTATATATATTTCATATATAGGGTAAGAGAAAGTAAAATATAATAATTTTCTCTAGCTTAAAAAAAAAAATTAAATAAAACGCAAAAAATTCAAGAAAATTCAGAATTTTTCCATCGAAAAGAACTGATTTTTGTTTTGCTTTATAAAAAATTAAAGCCGCTTAAAATTGATTAAATATCGCAAATGGAAAACAATAAAAATTATTATATAAATAAATTTATTATTTTTTTCCCTAAAGGGATCTGAGATGGGACTCTGATCAAGACTGAACAACACTTTGGTATTATAGTTGTTGGAGAGTGTTTCCAAGAGGCGGTTTTTGTGTTGTTATGGTTGTATTGTATTGTTGGAAAAATAAACATAATTTTTGAGACTCATCTCTCCCGTGTTATCCTTTATTTGGCGACGAGTTGAATGAAAAATTGCGGCACTTAATTAAGAAAGGGCGGGCCCGAGCCAGCTCGAAGGGGGTCCAGGGGGCGGAGTGGCCAGTCATATATTTCATTAGACGCCCCATTAGTCGAGGGGGGGGTGGGAGAAGAGAAATCATCCTGAACCCCCCCCCCCCATCAAAAATTTCTGGCTACGCCTATGGCAGGAGCAGCCAATAAATAGACTCTGAATGCAGATTCAATTACCGGAGACGTTTCGGTTTCTTTTATTTAAGAACCATCTTCAGTCCTTACTAGAAATATACATAAAACATTAACATTGTTTATATAAACAATTGATTATACAAAATTATCAAACAAAAATTTAAATATTTTTGTAAAATAAAAGAAATATTGGTCTTACGATTGAAATACAAGTGCACAGAGTTAGTCAATGTTATCTTTGGCATATACATTGTTGTTTCGTCATAAAAATGTTACACATGTATATTCCAGGTCAAAAATATTTTACGATGGTTCCACTGGTGAGTATGCTATTTCAATAAATTATCTCAAGTGAATTATAAAATTTCAAATTGAAAAATTTTTCATTTTGACAGGGAGTGACCTCGGATTTTATTTATTAATAAATATACATTAAATATAGTATTTTTTTTTTTTTATTTATATAATAAAAGTAGATAAAGGAACGAAACAACAATGTATATGCCAAAGATAACATTGACTAACTCTGTTCAATCGTAAGACCAATATTTCTTTTATTTTACAAAAATATTGAAATTTTTGTTTGATAATTTTGTATAATCAATTGTTTATATATACAATGTTAATGTTTTATATATATTTCTAGTAAGGACTGAAGATGATTCTTAAATAAAAGGAACCGAAACGTCTCTGGTGATTGAATCTGCATACAGCGTCTATTTATTGCTGATCCTGCCCATATTTATCCATCTATACATCTCACAGCCAATATTTCAAACATATATATACAATTTATTTTTACTTTGATATGTATAAAAAATTATCATTTAGCCTACTTGCAAAGTTCCTGCGAATCCTGACTATTATTAAATCTTTTTCATTTCATCACTTCATCAGATTATTAAACATTTCTCCTTTTTAATAAGAAAGTAAAAATTAAAATTTAAAAGAAAAAAATTGTAATACAATTTATTATATTTTTCTAAGCCTTCTTTCTGCCTTTTTCTTGAATTAAAAAAAAAAGGTTTATTAAGGAAAAAAAAAAGAAATCCAGCTAATATTTTCCTTTTCTTAATTATAGAATAATTCAAAAGATTTTTTTTTCCTCTCTCTCACTCTTTAGAATTTAATTTCCTTAAATGTCTTTTATTATAATTTTCTTCATTCCCTCCCTCCTCCTTTTTCTCATGTTTAATTTAATTCACGCCTACTTTTCCCTCTCCTACGTTGGTTGATGCTGATCTGCTTTTAATAAAATTAAATTCTTCAGGCAAAATGAACCAAATAGAGAGACGAGAACTTTGATTAATTTTATTATTTTATCTGTTTGCTAAAAATATATATATACATATAGCTTTAGGCATCTGTCTATTATATATCTAGTACCATAACTTTCGATAGAATCCACAACCACTTCTGAAGTGGCGGTTTTAAGACCAAGGAGGTGAGAAAAAAGAAAGAAAAATACTTTTGAATCGATGAATAGCGATTTGTAAATAGTAGGCTGTATAAATAGAATAAAATTAGTATAAGCCATATCGCTTACTAAATAAATAAATAGCGATAGTAACAAAATATTTTAATTCGATTTATAATAAATTTTACCTCTTGGGTTTTAATATAAATATGTGAACACAAAAATGTGGTGTGACATCACATCATAGTATTTACAATTACTGATCTAAGAAAAAGTTGTGTGTGGTCAGTCACTCCAGATTTTTTTTTAACACAACAGGTGCTCTTTTTTTGTTTCCTGATTAAAAAAAAAAGATGAAAAAATGCCTGGAAATATTTTCCTAAGAATTTCTCCAATAATTTAGTCCCGTTGTCTGTCACTTTTAATATCAGTCTTCATTTATTGTAAACTTAAAAAAAAAAAAATATTTTTTTTGGACATTTAAGAGAAAGAGAGATTTTATATTCATGAATTCTTTATATCTGAATGGAAAGCTTACGGCTCCAATTCTGCGCGTTTGAAACAAGAGCAACTTGACATTAATAACCTGGGGAAAATTTGACAACAAAAAAAAAAAAGAGGAAGAGAGAAACTGTAAAAGAATGAATGATGTGCAAAACAATTTAATTAAATTTGAATTTTTTTAGAAATTGGTAAATGCTCTTTTCGTTAAAAGGGATTTTTTTTTTTAATTATAATCCTCCTAAGATTTATTCTACACATTGATATTGAATTTATAAAAAATTCCATCCCAATACGATTGTTTGCTTAGTCGTAGATACAGATCAAACATATTAACATCTACGGTGACTACGGATCTCCCTGAGTCCCAAGCCCAAACAATTTTGAGGGAAAAATGTGAATATACATTTTGATAAGAGCAGCGATGTCAAACTCATATGATATAGCGGGCCACATGATCTATTTTGTACTAAGTTGGGGCCGCATGTTTGTACTGTTCAAAAAATTAATAAAAATGTCCATGTTTGAACCATCTTAAGAGCTATAATTTGAAATAAACAGGTGTTATTATAAAATAATCCAATTATTACAACGAATAGAAATGCAAAATAAATTATATTATATTATAGTAAGTAAGGGTAAGCAAATAGCCCTTAGGCTGGGTTATCTGGGTGAACACACAGGCCCTGGGAAAAAAAAAAGGGTAAGCATTGTTTGTTTATCATAATTACTTGACTGGGTGGGGGACTGGGCGCTGAATGTAATTGTGATAGATCGCAAATTGTAAATAAATGTCTATCAAAGAGCATAAGAGGGTTTCTTTTGAATGAACTTAGCCATGAAGATGGTCGCATAGTCGGCCGAAACGTCGCTGTGGGTTTGAATGCAATAATGAAATAATAATAGCTGCTTGGCCTTTTTATTCATCCTTCTACATATTGATTCAGCTATTCACTAAACTATTAACCGTAGGTTCTAGTTAAAACATAATGGAATTAAAAACACTATGATATAAGTTTCAATGATTTATTAAAAATTAAAATTGTCAACACTTTCACATTTCTGAAAAGTTAAAAATATTAATTTTTAATCAATAATTGAAACTTATGACCTAGAATTTTTAATTTCTCATAAATAATTTCAAAAATTAATTGGTAGGCAATTCAAATGAAATAAATTTTCTCGCTTAAGAAGGGAAGCAATTCAAGGACCTAAGGCACAAGAATATCTTGTCTCTGCACCACGAGTTGCGGGCTTGTTTTCATTTAAGCCTAGGTCACACGGGGCGATTTAGTCGCTGATTATTTCTAGGTGCGATTGGTCGCTGTTAGAAATTTTATAACATGTTCTAATCCAGTCGTAGGGATTATTTAATAGTAGCGAGCGGAGTTAGTAGTAGTGACTAGTCTGTCACACGATGCGATCACTCGCTACTATTGAAATAAGCAGCTTCGTGTGACCGAGGCTTTAATTTAGAAAATGAATGATACCACTTTACCCAATCTAACTGTATTATTTATTATTTATTAATTATTAAAATTTATTATCTTTTTAGACCTATGTTTCTTTTGTTTCACGATCTCTTTGTTCGAGTTACTTTTTAATTTTATAATTCGGGAGTCATTTGGTGGACATTCTGTATTTATATCCGAGATAAATTAACCGCGTAAATCAAGAATTGTTTTTTATTATTCATAAAACTTGTATGAATAATTGATTTAATTCCTCTTAGTTTATTAAATTAACCCTATTTAACACATATAGACATTTATTCGACGGGCACAATTTAATAATACATGTACGGTATATAGGCTACGTTCAAAGTTAAAACGATGACGTGACATATTCAAATGCTAATTGATGAGACGAGTTCAGACACCTGCTATATGATTAACAAATTTAATATATCGTGCTATAAGTAAATGATTCATTTTAAATAAAAAAAATTGTATTTGCATAATTCAAAAGAGAGGAAATTGAATGAAAAAATAATTTACATTGTAGGATTTATATTTACGTGATATGGATAGATAGATGGCAGGCACTCTCAGGAAATGAATGATGACAATAACATTTTAATTAAAATGGACTCCAATGATCTCTTATTTTACCTTATAATAATTTTCCCCAAATAGCCAATTTTTTTTTACTATATACGTAAAGTAATATTTGTAAAAAGTTCGTTCCAATGCGCAAGCGGCAGGCGTTCCATACGCCTTGTTTGTCAGAGGTATATTTAAATTTTGGTAAATTAAATACTTATTTGTCTTCAGGCCGAGCCCCTGCATTTATAAACTTATTAGCCATTCTTTACTGAGAATCCGACTGAGAGCATCTCTGAATAGAAGCAGAGAAGTTCACCTACTCAACACGAGAGGCGCTACTAATCAAGAGAGCCTGGTAGTTATGCAAAATCTGTCCGAAAAAGACACTATCTTTGCCTATTTAATAGGGAAGATGTGGGCTAGGGATTATTCATAAATAGGTGCTGATCCAAGTAGACAATTTAAATTATTTATTAATATATTAAATTTATTATACCCACGGGGCTTGGAGTAGTTGGTAGCGTGCCTACCTTCTATACCGAACGTCGCGGGTTCGGACCCCAGGCAGTTCTGATTTTATTTAAGGCATTTGGATACCAAATGACTTAAATAGAAATGCCTGGACCCCCAATAGATATATTAATAATTAACGGTTATCGTCAAAGTTTTAAATGGCCTAAGTTGCCGAAAAGACTGTGAATGTGAGTGTGAATGAGAAAAAAGAGTGAATGTTTAAAAAAAAAAAAAAATTATTCAACAATATTTATCTTTTTTTTTAGTTCATCTACTATAAACATACGAAACTATTTTGTGTGAGATGCTCTAGTTATTGTTATAACTACTGTAGATACTAGGATGAAATTTTGAGTAATTTCAACAAGGAGGTAAACGTTTAGGATATTAGTCACATAGGTAACTTAAATCGAAAAAATTTGAATTTCTTAGTTTTTGAGCTAAGGTGACGATATATAAATAACATAATACAATAGCTAACAGTTTGAAAGATTATTTAAATTTTTTTTTAGTCAAATATTTTAATTTGTAAAATTTGATTAAGTTTTAGTGCATTAGTATAACGAGTTAGCATCATATCATGGTGTAGGAATGAAAAACTAAATTCAACAAAAATAAAAATAAAAAGAACGATGGCGATTATAATTTAATAAAGGTGAACGCACACCAAAAGTTGACTGAATTCGTGCCGAATCGAACTTGAGAGGGGTCACACCCTGGGTCCTGACTGAACTGACCATCCATGTGTATTATTTGACATATTAGGTTAAGATGAAATTAGGATTTTCAAATGGCTTTTTAAATTTATTTGATTCAGATTGTGAAAAATTTTGAATTTTAAACAAAAGTTATTACTTATAAAAGGATATGGTTATCACTATATGTCCAAAAAATATAAAATTTTAACAATTTTGACTTTAACGAAATTTCCACCGAGCAATGAATTTCTATTTCAAATGCTCATTCAAAGTTATAGTCTATTTATTGTTATTTGTATTTTGAAGTGGAAAAACTCTTTCTCTCTCTGAATATAATAATAAATTGGTTGGGTAGATGGTCATAAGAGAGAGAAGGCTTTCATGAGATTGCAATAAACATCTCTTTCCCAGTATACTTTATTATATTACTTTGGACGCTGTATCTCAAACTCATCTCTTATGTTGTACACTTTTCAAAATATAAATTTCTTTCAAAATATTTTTGCATATCACAAACTGTGAATAGAATCTTTGAAAGGTTTTTATTATTTTCAAAAAGCTCTTTAAAAAATAGAGTGAGATGTTAATATTTAAAAAAAAAATGAATAAGATAATATAAAATTTATCTCTTTGAAAGCGAATTTGTTTAATAACATAATTTATATGAACAAGACATCAGAGTGAAGCTGCTTTTAATAAAATTAGTAGTGAGAATAGTGATTTGTGACCAGACTACTGAGCAACAATCGGTGAGTTCTCTAAATCGACAAGTATGACTAATGGCGGATCTGGCCAGTACGGAGAACAACAGCTTCCAAGATCTATGTTAATAAGCAACGCTGATAGAAAGAAACATTACATTAAATTGCCGAAAGACATCATTGTTGTAAAATTTGTTTTACTATTATTTAAATAAATTTCCTACCAACATTATCGCTCACACCTCAAACTCAAGCAATCACTGACAACTACAAGGGCTTCGTGAACTCTTCTAACTTATATTGATGAGAGAAG
This sequence comes from Euborellia annulipes, assembly GCA_023213315.1. Classification (NCBI taxonomy): domain Eukaryota; kingdom Metazoa; phylum Arthropoda; class Insecta; order Dermaptera; family Anisolabididae; genus Euborellia; species Euborellia annulipes. Next base: position 16,145 of record JAKCPI010020237.1, on the reverse strand, counting down.
TAACTGTTCAATGATTAGATTAATAGGAGAGGATGTCAGCCAAATAGGATAGCCTCTATCAAATGAAAATCCCAATAAAAGGAAAAGTTTCGGCTTTAATTAAATAAAGCCATCATCAGTTCTTATGAGAATATACGCAATCTCAATATATAACATATCAAGATGCAGATAGAGTTGTTGTAAATTATTATATACCAAATTATATTGCAATATATAAAATATGTACATAAGTTCTTGTATCTGCTTCTCGATATGTTATTCACTCAGATTCTCATAAGAATGGCGTTATTTAATTAAAACCGAAACGTTTTCTTTTATTGGGATTTTCATTCGATAGAAGCTACCCTGTTTGGGTGACATTCTCACCTTTTATTAATCTTCTAACTTATATTTTAGTGTCCTAGCAATATGAATATTGAATAAAATCTTTCAAAGAGTACTTAACTATATACTTTTTGAGTTTTTTTTTTAATTTCTTAACATCGGTTCAAAGGATTTTGATTAAATTTATCAAAAATAAAAATAAACAAATATTTCCCCAAAGTGTTTGCAGACCACTTTACTCTTGAACTTCATAGAAAATATAGGAGTAGTAATAAAATATAAATAAATTAATCTAAGCTTCACACAGATTCCAGGTTTAGGTAGATGGATTTTACAATTTATAATAAGGAAAAAAAAATTTCTCTTATTTTTTATTTTTATTGGCCAACTCGATGCCCAATCTAAGTTTCGTCCTATCAGACATCATCAGGGCCTGCAATAACCCCATGCCAACAAATTTTAAAAAATCCATCTACCTAAACCTAGAATCTGTGTGAAGCTTAGATTGAATCACCTGGTTTGAGATCCTATGAAATTGAATAAATAAATTAGTTATTTTTATGTTTAATTATACGACAAGTCTACCTCTTGGGTTCTAAATTATTATCAAAAGTAAATATATGTCGACACAAAAAATTATAGTGTAGAAACACATCCCACAAGTTTCGATTACCGAAGGTAATTCACATCGTCTCCAAGCAAAAGAAATGCGCCCTTTTTTTGCACCTCCGATTTTTTTTGATGAGATATATAGCGCTAAATATGTTTTTTTTTAATTCTCCGAAATCATTATAAGAGTTGAAACATTATGCTGGCAATAACAATAGTTAAAATGTCAAAACAACTAAGTTCTTAAACAAGACAGAGTGAGATCTTTGTTAAGGTTTTTCTCACGTGACCACAATAGATTAATTATTTTTATAAAAGAAAAAGATTTTATCCCAAAAGTAAATTTAATAAAAAATTGGCTCTAGGTGATGTCACTTTTCTTCTCTTTTCTTCTTCTTCTTCTTCGACATCAATTTGAATGTCAAGTTACTTTATTCCTTTGGGTTAAATATAAGTTCCTTTGGGATTTTGATGGGGAAGGGTGAGATCGCCTTTTCATCATCAAATCAAGAAGGAAGAAGATCATGTGACGACGAAAACTTTCTCAATGAGTTTATCCCCCTCTCGATAAAACTCTAAAAGAAAATCTAATCGATATGTAGCAACTAGAATAATAAACTTCTGACTATCCAACAGAACATGGTAAACAGCTATTCCTTTCGGGGGAGTTATCAAATCACTTTGAATGTTTTTTTTAAGATCTTTTAAATGAAATCTTCATTTAAATTAATTGCTAGAGGGGAGTATAAATTTTCTCACTCATGGGTCCTATTAGTACGAGTTTCCGAACTAAGAAAAAATTACTTATATCATCTCAAAATTGTCGTTTCTTTTTTCTTGTTGTATAATCGGAAATAGAATTAAATAATTAAGTTTAGTTTGTATTATGTTGTTTTTAGTACGTTTATGGTTTATATGTGTTTTTATTTTAAAAATATTTCCTTGTAAAGTGTTGTTGGTATAATGTATTTTTGATAACTATGTTTTTTATGTAAGGTATTTTTTGTAAAGAGGTTTTTTATATACGGATGTTTTGTAATGTATGAATTTTTTAAAGATTGTATTTTTTATAAAGTATTGTAGCTGAATGGCAAAGTCGCAAGCCAAAAAATAAAGAAAAAATAAATAATTAAGTTCAAGATTGTAAAATTTATCTTTTAAACTCTTTTCTATTTTTTAGCTCTTTTGTGTCATGTGTTATTTTCATTATTTTATTTATATAACATAATTAGTTGAAATTTTAACAAGTACTGAAATGTAAATTAAGACTTTATCATAAAAAGGTTTTATTATATGAAAATCTATATATTACAGAGTAAATTAATAAAAATAATATTTTATCGGTTTTAAGGGATAAGTACCTTAAAACGGATTTCTACAGCTCTGAACAAGTGTATATTCATTAGTGATAAGTAGAGACCGGACAAAAAAGCATAAAAAAATGGAAAAAAAGTGCTTAAAAAAGCATAAAAAACTTGAATAAAAAGTTGTTAAATAAGCATAAAAGTTGAAAAAAATCATCTCATAAGCAATTTTTACTCATACCAATGGCGTATACAATTTTTTTTTTAAATAAACTAAATTTATTCCGCCCCGCCCTGCGAAAAATTTTGTTTTTGCGGAACCAAATTTTTTTCACCCTGCGGAAAAATTTTTTTTACAGGGCTATATTTTTTCGCACTGCGGGGTTTTTGGAAATTTTTTTTTTTTGGTGGGGGCTGGGCTCCCCCCCCCCTCCCTTATATACGTCCCTGGTGTATGCCTGTGCGAATGGGAAAAAAGTGTGTTTTTTAATAAAAAAAAAAAAAAACTTTGCTCTAACAAGTATAAATTTTATTGCAAGGTTGATAATCCGAGCTGAATAAGTCTTACCATAATAATGTTCATACCATTAATTAATTTGCTGTACTTAGTACAAAAATACTATTTTTGTAGGTAAATTTTCCAAAAAAGTTTCGGTAGTTGGGAGGCTAAGCAGGTTTTTAAGCCTTGGGTTTTCAGAACCTAAATCCGGCCTTAATCAGAACAGCTGAAAATTCTGTAAACTTTAGACACATGTAATTTCCTTATAAAAATTGATCGGTACGTTACTTTAAAGTCCCGATACTTTTCGTACAAGTAAAATATCAATACCTGTAAAAAAAAGTATCATTTGATACATGTATTCATCTAAAATATGCATCCCTACCATGACAGAAAGCGAATCTCTGAACAAGAATCCTGAATTCTAATTGCTAATCAATTTGTACGTAGGAGAAAATAGATTACCATAGTAATAAAATATAAATATTTCCCTCTGATTTTATTATTACCTCTTGCGTTCGGAAACTAAATATAAATCAACACAAAAAAATTTGGCGTGACAAGCACAGCATACAACCCTCGACTACGAAAGATAAGAAAAAGTTGTTAGCTGTATAGTCTGTCATATTAGATTAAAAAAAAATTATTTTCGCTGATATGGCCCAGAGCGTGATCCGAGCTAATCCTGCCATTTCTTAGGCATGTCCTATCTCCAAACAGGCGATGGGTTTAGTCCTTGTATATGCTGACGACGAAATATGAAGGCATAGAAAATAAAAGTGATGGGGTCTTGAATTATGTGATTAAACAGAGCGAGTTGTTTTTTTTTTCAATGAGTAGTAAGAAAGTTTTTTTGATTTTTGAGAAAACCTCACGAGTTTCAAAATAAAAAAAAAATAAATAAACGCTGGCTTTAAATTAATGACTCAATTAAAAAAAAAAAAAAAATTGAATATCAAAACTGTCTAAAACTATTTTTGGCATATTGAAACATTTATTTAAAATATATAATTTTTTTTAATTGAATTAATTAATTCTTAAATTATTTTTTTACATTCACTCACCAAATGAAATAAGACTTGACATATTGTTGGTACGACGTGTCATTTTCTTAGCGACGACGACAACAAACAATAAACAACAACAACAACAACAAGCAGTCACAAGTTAGACATGCCCCATGCACAGACAACCAACAGGAAGAAGTTGAGTGTTTTAATTGTCAAATTTAATTTAGGGTAAGTATCCCTCAAATTATTTCGGTGTAATGGCACATGGCTGTTGTGGCCGGCCGACCCGGGGAGACTGCAGAAGCACAGCTCACAGCTCACAGCTGTGGCGGCCTCCACCACCACACCCCCATTTTCTCTCTTACCCGCCCCCGATTGGGTCGATACGCGGCGCTATTCGCCGCTAGAGGGACACCAGGTACCTCTCTCTCTCTCGCTCTAACCCTGGATTTGTGCGAATACTCGATGGTCCCTGCGGTCCCACGGACCATTATCATCATTAAATGTATTTTAAAAGAAAGAAATAAAAGTCAATTGAAGGAAAAAAAAAGAGTCTAATTAGAATTATTTATAGTATTTTTAGATATTTTTTTTCTTTGACTTTTTGAAATAAAAAACCTTGCACAAAATCTCTCCGAAATTTCATTCCGATATATTTATTACTTTAAGAAGAGATGGGAGATAAACACACGGTGTGAATAACTGCTCTATTAAGAGAGATAACAATACTTGATTACCGAAATACAAACTCAATAAGCAAACACACATTCTGTGTTTTTGAGTTGTCTAAAAGTCTTGAATAATGGATTAACATCTCATCATCAATCTTAGTTGAATTTATAATCTAGCTATTTGAGATCGCAACTAATTTTCTTGAACTTTTACTAATGTCCAGTGCGGTAGCTACAAAATCAACACCCTGGAGCAATTTGTTGTTTTGATGTTTGAAAAACCGATGCGTATAATAAACAATTTATTTGAAATGCAAATATTCAATATATAGGGTGCTTCTGAAATAGGCTGCCAAACTTCTGGAATGGTTTTCTTATATTTAAATAAAGAAAAAAGTTCCTTATAGTATATCCCCAAAAATGCTTTGTTTTTCCGCTAGCCACCGCCATTTTGTTTTTGTTTTTTAAAACATTCACACTTTTTTCTCATTCACTCTCACACTCACACACACATTCACAGTCTTCTCGGCAACTCAGGCCATATAAGACTTTTGACGATAACCGTTGTATTGAAAATATCTATTGGGGGTTCAGGCATTTCTGCCATTTTGTTATTTCAATATAAAAATTTCAAATGGACGCCATTTTGAAAAATATCATAAGATAAGGCTGAGTATTTTTTTAACCTCAGTAAATACCTGGCTAAATTTCACCATAATCAGTCAACCAATTCTGGCGATAAAAAAAATTTAGTGAAAAAAAAAAAACAAAAACAAAATGACGGCTAGCAGAAAAACGAAGCTTTTTTGATCAATGATATAGTGAACTTTTTTCTTTATTTGAATATAAGAAAACCATTCCAGAAGTTAGGCAGCCATTATAAAATTATGAATAATATTATAGTATTTGTTGAGTGTGGAAGTGGCTGTGATTAATATCTTAAAAGAATGGCAGGAGGTAGCAGCCAGGAAGGAGCGTCTTCAAAACAATGAAGCTCCCAGATATTCGAGACGTTTCGGTCCAAATTTATTTGACCATCATCAGGCAATCAGGAGTTGTCATATGTAAATTTGTATAAATATATTTAATCATATGTTGCTTCGGCTTGTTAATGACATTAAAATTTTGCTCATCTGCAATCGAAGGCTTAGATATGTGAGGAAGTAATGAAGTAATTTGGACCGAAACGTCGCGAATATCTGGGAGTTTCATTGTTTTTGGAGACGCTCCTTCCTGGCTGCTACCTCCTGCCATTCTTTTAAGATATTATAGTATTGTTTGTAGGTTTTTCAAAACAAGACATCAAGACCATATCTCAATCAAGCACCGTCCTCTAAAATGGAATGCTTCTGGTTCGGATCAGAGATGTTCTAAGCATACGTCAAATTTTTAAAAAGATAAGTAGGGATTTTTTTTAATTTTGTCTTTTTTGCTCTAAAATTCTTTTGAACTTAAACTTAAATAGAAACTTTAATCATGGTTCATTATCCATTGCACCAACATATCTCAAGTCTCAAGATCGTCTTACATCTTACATTTGAACTTAGAGTGTTGCACCAACATTTAATACGAACTTAAGTCCTGATTTTGAGCTTACATCTCAAGTATCAAATTTGCGACTTAAGTCCCTCTCAGCCTGAATTTGTAACCTAAAAGGAGAATTGTGACATTTTATCTATTCAACTATCTATATAATCCCTTAGAATATATATATTTTTTTAAATTAATCAATCTTATTGTTATTATTTAAAAAAAAATTATATTTTCATACTGCCTGTCAAGAATTTTTAAAAAATTTACCAGGTATATTTATATTATATATAAAATTCGAAATAAAATTTGTTGAACATAGACGGTGGAAAAGTTTAAACTGTTTTTAATCGCTATAAATTGTTTTTACTTCAAGATATTAATAGAAAACGTGAATATTGATGTGGATGGAGCTGATCGGAGGTGAAGATTTTGATGTTTGCATAATGTTATAATTGACAGAGAAGGTTTTGAACATAACCTGTATTTTCAAAATATATCTTCAAAATTCAATATGATTTTAAATAAATATATTAAATATATTTTTACTGTAAATTTATTAATATATTAAATTAAAATATTACCTAAATTAAATTATTAATTTGTTTATTAATTAAATAAACCCATTATTAAATATAATATATTATATTAAATATTTTAAATAGATATTAAAAATAATAGATTTAAATTGATTGAATTGAAGAAAAAACGCAAACAAAAGTATAATTTATTTATTTTAAATTAAAAAAAATATGTAGATTAACTTACAATTTGTTTTGTTTTTACCATTTCATTCAATAGTTTGTCTAGAAAATATATTATCAAAATTTTTCTCTTTTTATTCCCCAATGAGGGAGACCTAGAAATACTTCACTTATTAAAATTTTAATATTTTTTTTGACAGAATTTGAAAACAGATTATGATTATTTATTTATTTATTTTTATTTTTCAGATTTTACAAAATTTTTTTGTGTCCTCACCCAGTGCTAATTTGTACAAAATCGATTCAATGTTTTTTTCACATGGTAAGATCATTTGAAGATTCATTGCAACGTTTTAAATCTCAACTGAGACTTGAGTTCAAACGACTTGACCAATCAAATCTGATAGTAAAAAAAAGTGGGAGGCCCCCCATCTCCCCCTCGCTCTGATACGTGACGTGTTTTCTCTAATTTTCCCATATTATTTTTGCCTATACAATGAACAAGTTTAATTTGACCCCCCTCTGGTTTTGACAGAGATTAGCAAGACACCTAAATTTCCCTTTAATAACTGATTCGACCACGCACAAGAAACACGGACAGGACCTATTATCAAGAATTTTACAAATTTCGGGGGGGGCAATCCATAAATCTTTAACTTTCAACCCCTTGATAGATATTCATTAGAATTTTAAACAAAATGTTTATATTTGAGAAGAGATAATTGGGGGGGGGGGGCCGAATTTAAAACTCTGACACGAATTTTCTTCAAGACCATGAACTCTCCTTATCCCTCCCCCCCCTTCCCACCCCCACCATTTCCCACCGCATAAAAACATATTTAAATTTTCTTTTGTCTAAAATTGCCTATTCCAAGAGATGTTGACTTAATTGCAGCCCCCAAAAATGCCTAAAAATTAACAGATTCAAATTTTATATTGCCTAAAATTGTCTATTCTATGATGGTATAGAGATGGTAGGTATTGATACATATTCAATATATAAATTTGAAAAGAGATAGAGTGAGTGACATTTAGCCCAAACAAAACGCAATACAAAAATGCAGGCTATGAATTTTTTTATTTTCGATTTCGATAAAACATGGAAATACCATTTAATATATTTTATTTTAATTTATTTACAAAAATTTATTGAATGGATTAAAAGCAAAAAAGCAGCCTTTGGCGATCCCGCCTCTGGCTCCCTATTTAAAAGGATTAAGTTTAGAAAATTTTTAAAAAATCCTCTTTTACTTTCAAAGGCAAAAAGATTTAATGGAATGCATTAAACTAAATAATTAGTCATTGTTAAGATTTTTTAGAAGGGGGGTTTGGCAACAGAGAGCATTAAATAAAAACCTACTCTACTAAAAACTCTACTAAAAACTCCTAATGGCCGCAGTAACCGAAAAGGGTTAACAAAAAAATTATTTTTTGTACTTTAATGCCAATTCATTTTCGTTCTTTTTTTAATCCAATTTCCTAGAGAAGCGAAAGCTCGAGATTGGTGACTCCGAGCAATCAGTGTGTGGAACGTCCGAACAAAAAAAAAAAACTTATCCCCTTGTAAATAGGCAACCTAAATGTTTCTGTGAATATTCGGTTGCCTGGTATCAAGGGGAATATTATAGGCATCCGAATAATTAGGCGTTTATTGCTTACTAGAGAGTGGGATATCTTGAACTCCTCGAGCAATTTGAGCAATGATATTATTTACTTTTTGTGTGAAATTCATTTATTACTCTTCCTAGGTAACCGAAAATTTTTTTCTATTAATAATCAAGATCTAGAATAGAATAATTTTGTACAGGGGCATTATTTTGATTAAATCAATATTTGAGGGAATCTCAATTGAAGCATTTCACTTTAGATGAATATTATCTTTGGACTTTAAAGTGCATGTATAAAATTTGTTTCAGGCATGGGTTCAATTATAGAATTAATTAATATTAGACTTATAAAGGGTTCTTAGTGAAGTAGCGAAAATTGTTTTACAGAAAATAGAATCAATAACTATAATAATCACTTGTTGAAAGAGTGGAAATTCAATAGCATCTCTTGTCTAACAACTTTCTGGGGGTTAATATAAAATTAAAATACTAAAAGTAGGCATATTCTGTAAAATTAAATATACGAATAATATCAATGACGACGCAGTATTTTTAATATAGAGTTAGCAGCATTGTTAGATGGAAGGTATCTATCTATATAATTATCAATCCACAGTCCTCTGTTTCTACCAGAGGACTGGTACATACAGTGGACTGTGGATGACTTGGCTTCATCGGGTCAAGAGAGACATGACCGAGCTTGGCTTGTCAGAGACAACAGTATTGGATAGGGGGAGAGGAGGGGAAGAATAAGGTCGGCCGAGCCCGCACCGCGGGAATAATCAGGCGCGGACAGAAGAAGAGTCCTCTGTTTGTACCAAAATATCTCAGAAACTATAAGAGCGTAAAGCCAAGAAATTTTTTCGAGGTTTTAGGGCAATATACCTTATAGAAAAATACAACGGATCAAAGCTCTGGACGCCTGCTTTGCCCAATAAGGGCTTCTTATATGGGATTTTAATCAATATAATTTCGTTATGAAAATCGCAGCGGTTTCATCAATATGTGGGTAATTCTAAAAACGCATGACCAAATTTTTTGTAGTCATGAAATTTTTTGAGGTTGTAGTTTATTTTAATGTCTTTACTAGTCGTAAAGAAAGTCAGGCCAATTAGTACCACAATCATATCCCGACTGTGTCGGGCTTTTCTCCCTAATATAAACAGGTTACATTTATTAAATAAACAAATCAAATATTTATTTTTAATTTCGATAATGGATATTGAAAATTAATTTAAATTTTAACCCTTTCCCTTAGGCTGGTTTAAGCCCTTTTGTTATATTAAGATAATGTTTTCAATTTCATAGAGTTAATTAGAATTTTAAAAAGCCGATCCTCTCTCTTGTCTTTCGTTTCTTTAAATGACATGGAAGGGGTCTACATTTTTTAAATTAAAAACAATTTTAATTTTAATAAAATATACTTTTTATTCATGGAGACTTCACCTCATATATCCCTCCTCGATTTTCTCAAATTAGAAATTAAACTATAGGCATAAAGTAAAAAAAAATCCATGTTGGGATTTTAATGAAAGACCTAAAACTTACGAGACTCACATTTTATTTTTAACCTTAAGGATGTTTGATTATGAAAAAACAATCGATTATTGGGTCCGGACGGACGAAAAAATAATCGAATGTGAAAAAAAATTTTCCGCCTGTTTACCTTTTTTTTATAGAGAAGCAAAAATTTTTCCCCCTGCTGTGAAAATCTTTTTAGCTTTTTTTTTTAAGGGAGACGAAATTTTTGTCTCCAGGCAGAATTTTTTCCCTTTCCCGTGAAAATCATTTGACCTTTTTTTTACGACACCCAACCGAAAAATAATCGATTAATCGATTATTTTTTGAGAAAATAATCGCTGAATAATCGATTATTTTGCGGAGCGATTAATTTCTCTTTTAACATCTTCGGCGCTGATATAAAATTTGTTATAGGAAAGAAAAAAAAAAATAGAAAAAAGATCTAATATTTCGAAAAGTAAAATAGTCAGGGAATAATAAATTGATTAGAAAGAAATTTCACTTAAAAGGATGATTTTTTTCATCAATACCTTATCTTTTTCTCTATAATATAAAACAAAAAAATAATCACAAATATCGCACTATCCTATGCAAATCTAACTATATTAAAACATATTAAAATAGATTATTATCTAATAATTACATTCAAAAACTAAATAAAATTTTAAGACTAAATCGTTTTAATAAAATTGTTAGAGATTTTTTATTCATCCTGTAGTATATTATTAATACATACTGAATTTCCATTTGAGAATTAGTTAGATAGGAGACAGGTAGGCATAGAGCGAGGGAGAGCGAGATCCAAATATAATCTTAATTAAAAAACTTTGAATGTGTTATATTAAAAAAATAAACCTGGCTATGCTTTTTTTTATTAATTGAATGTTATTTTCCCTGTATGCTCTGTAAGATTGGCTTTCACTTGTATAGTTAAAATAAACATAGCCGGTAACACTTTAAATGGAAAGAAATTTCCTTTTTTGACTCATATAAACAAAATTGGATTTTTGTTTTCAATTACAATTTGTAATTAAATTTATCAACTAGAGCCAACGATTAAATTTAATTATCATTAACCAACCGTAGGATAACTTTTCTAATACTAACAAATCTACAGAGTTTTGAACGATGTATAGGTAAAATCAGTATTAGATTTAATTATATATTCATTTTAGGAACTTAGATTAAACCAAAAATCAAATTCTTTTATTAATGATAACAACTGTGAAAGCCTAAACTCCAAAATTAGATCAATCAAAGTGTAAAAATTTATTTTTCAGAGAAGGAGGGATCAGACATCAGGAAGAGCTGAAGAATGAGAAGACCAAGTGTGTTTTAGATAATAATAAAATACGAAATTAATGTAACTAAGAAAGATATCCGTAAAAAGATTTTGATAAGGAAACTAATTTTCTAATATTGTTCCCAATAAATTGAATAATATTCTGAGATTGTGCTTAAAATATGATGGGATTTAGGGATTGAGAATTAATCAAGTTTGTTAGCCATGTTTGTTTGAGATGATGATGATGATGATGATCAACCTCCAGAGACAATCAATCACTCTTAGATTGAATAATATATGATATAAATGTCATTCGTTCATTCATGACTACATATTAAGCTAATACAAACTATGTCATGTATGACCTTTTGTTTTACAAATGTAAAACAGATTATAAACATTAATTATTATGGCAGTGGTCATGTATATGTTAGATTAATACCTATTGGTGTTTTAATAAATATCGATATTTTTAAATAGAGAAAATAATATAGGAGGTGTGAGAAATCAAGTTTATGTAATTGATTGTATTATAGCTAGAATTTTTTGACGATTACCGTATACGAGAAAGTAAAAATTATAAGAAGAATTATTGACAGAAACAAATTTGACTTCATATTGATAATTAAAAAAATCTTGTGTGACTGGTCGCACAGCACACAACTTTCTCTTACCCCTCGGCAAGAGAAAGTTGAGTTCTGTGCCTGTCGCACCAGATTTTTTTGTTTCGACTTGTATTTAGTTTCCGACAGTACATTAAGATGTAAAATTTATAAGTATGGGAAAATATTTATATTTACCAAGGGAACCATTTCTTCTATCTTTTCTATGGAGTACAAGAGTAAAGTGGTCTTAAGAAAATTTCAATGGCAAAATGAGAATATACATTTTAAAGAGAAACTAAAAAGTAATTGATTTTTGAATTTTAATCAAAATTGTTGTAGCGAATTTTAAGAAAATCGAACAAAACTGAAAAAGTGCATCAGTAAAGTACTAGTATTCTTCGGACGTTTTTGTTCAAAAGCTTCGTGTCACGTCCCAGGGGGGTACCTTATTTAAATATAAAATTTCAACCTCATAGCTCTTTTCGTTCTTGAGATATTTTGTTCACAGACAGACAGACCATGTCGCGAAAACCACTTTTTTGGATTCAGGGGACCTCAAAACGTGTATATCCATAAAAATCTCGACATCGAATTTTTGACATGAATCTAATACTTTCTCTCTATATATATTAACATATATAGAGGTAAGAGAAAGTAAAAAAGTTAAAGAAATGTACAATTAAATTTCTCTTTAGTCAAAATGTTTCTCAATTGTACTCTAGTTTCAAGTATAATAGATACTCTATTTTAAAATAATTTGTAAACTGACTAAGCCCTAATTTTTATAAATAAATAGATATCAAAAGCGTTTCATTATTTAGAACAAATTTATTATTTTAATTAAAAATGTATTATGTTATATTTAAAATAATTAAATGGAGGAACTTCCCGATTGTAAGCAGGAAATGATGAAGAGGAAAATCAAGAGGCTCCTCTTCAGACTCACTAGAGACAAAGTGCTCGAGTATTTGAGCTTAGTCTACAATAAGTTGCTACCTGAATGAGACAACAACAAGAAACGGAGGAGAAAAAATTTGAAGTTTTTTTAAAGCAGATAAATTAATACTACAGTGTAATTTTCAGTTTAGTACCAAGAAACAATTAAACATTGTCAGAGCATATCAATAACGACTGTCTCGCTATATTCAATACTTATGTCAGAGCCAAGGGCGGATACAAGGGGGGGGGGGGGTAAAGGGAGTAATTACCTCCCCCCCCTCCCCCCGAGATTCGAAAAAAATTTATTTTTAATGTAAAATTTTAAAAATTAAAACTTAAAAGTTTGCTTTGTATTTATATTCTGGCAAACAAGTACAGTATGCGCCTTCTAAATTAAGAAAAAATTGTGTGCTGTGCGGCCAGTCATACCAGATTACCCCTCCACCCCCGAGAAACACCTCTAGATCCGCTCCTGGTCAGAGGCCGGGGGAAGGGGGGGGGGGCTAGGGCAGGGCAACCAGAACGGATCCCGCGCTTAAGAGGATGTAAAAATAATCAAAATGTAGCCAAAAATCATGTTCCTAGTATTTTTTATGTAATTAAAACAAAAAGTATCCCATAATCGGCTACTTTCCCCTAATAATAATAATTTATAGTTAGCTTGTAAGAATAAAGTACTTAATATTAGGGTCATTCTTAGTCAACTTATTAATGAACAATCGTAAACTAATCCTGATTTAAACATGAATGGAGTTGTAAATATAGATAAATAAACAAATGAATGAGATATCCCTCTAATAATTTATTTCACTAGCTATAAACTGATGAGTAGCTAATCCAATTGTTAATGTAAACTTTGAATAGGAAACGGACTTTCTTGGTAAGTAGAAGAAAGTAAGTGCTTGATCCTAATATCTTGATCAAATATTTTATAATATTAGAACGTTAATAAAGTTTGCATAGCTTTGAAGAGAGAGAGAGAGAGTGTGTGCGAGCGAGAGTTGCGTTCAGTCAGTCAGAGTTAATGACTAAATCGATGAGTTTGTTTGAGGATTATTTTAAGCGGCCGCAAAGTGGATTATCAACGGGCCAAAAGGCAGAGAAAGAGAGAATGAATTACCATTAGTGTATAGCTACTCTATATATATTTGAAAAGAAAAAGAAATATATCTGCTTGTTCTCCTAGACCAGGGATGGCGAACCTTTTTGAGGCGTGGGTCAAATTTTGTCCATAGTACTAGCTAGTGGGTCACTGCACATTTGCGCCAGGGTCAAGCATAAAAATTTTTAACTAACAAGTATTTTTAAAACTAAACACCTTTAAAATTCAATTGGCTTAACGGGTAAAAATGGGCGTGATTTGACGATTAAAAAATTTTTAGTGCGCCCCTTTCCTCCTTCACGTGCAACTTTTTTAGTCGAGTTTTTGTGAGTAGCAATGTGAGTCAATTAAAAAGCTTGCGTGGGTCAGTGACTGACCCACAGGTCATAGGTTCGCCATCACTGTCCTAGTCCAAGCAAAATTGATTAGGAATGCCAAAATAAACAGTGAAATTTTCTAAGATACAATGACTGCTTATATTTTTTCATTTTTTTTTCTCTTTTAGTTCTTTTATCTTTTCTGGAGAGTATTGTAGGATAATATACAGGGTGTCCCAAAAATAATATTGGCATTTTAAAAATATTTAGAGCCCATTCACTTGTTTTTGTATTTATATTATAAATTTAAATTGTATTGTGATCGGTGGACCTAGCCACCGAGGAGTTGTCTTTGAAAGTGAGTCGTTATTTTTATTTATTTATTTATTTAACTAGATTAATTTCTCAAGACGATTCTAAATTGCCCACAGTGTAAAGTACGCCCCCGGAGACCCCGCGGGGGGGGGCCGGGCCTTGGGAGGCCCACTGGCCGGGCCGGGCTAAAAAACTGTATCTCCTCAGGGCTCCGGTAAAAACGGAAAATTTAGATAAAAAAAATAATGAAAATTTGTCTTTGAGGGGGCCCGGGGCCCTCGGGCTCCGATAAAAACGGAAAAATTTAATGAAAATGTGTCTTTGAGAGGGCCCGGGCCCCCCGGGTTGCGGGGGGGCCCAGCTAAAAAACGTTAAGCCACTGGTTGCCCAGGATATTGAGATGAATATTTACTCTTTATATACTAGGTATATACTAGGTATATACATATATAGGTAAGAGAAAAGTATTATTAATATAAGAAAAAAATTTTAATTACACCCAACCACTCAAGCAAGAAGCCTGTTTACGTCAGTGAGTTGTTTAAAACGAAATGAAGAGGTCCTCCATTTTATTCCAAAATAATGTAGTTTTATTATAAAAAAATTTTCACGGTCCACTTGAATAACAATTGCCCGCTGCTTCAAATGATTTCATGTCCTAAATAAATCGGGATGAAATTTTGAATAGAGCTAAAGGGTTTTATTTCATAAATCTTAAAAAATGCCTTCAGAGGCTTCAAGTATTTGTGCGACTAAAAACTCGTCCCTAAAATTAAATCCATTAATCCATCAGAAAGCCTCTTGTCATCCGAGCACATCAATTTTTTTAGTATTGTTCCAACAATGGAATTCAATTAAAGATTAATTGGACCCTGTTATGCATTAGTGTGTCAAGCGCCAAAAAAATTAAAAATTGAGTAAAGCACGGAATATTATTTCAAATGCTATAATTAATAGTATTTTTTATGAAATATGTCCTAAAAAAAATTTATATTTAATGTTACTTGCACAATTGAAAAAAAAATTATATATAATCCAATGAAAACAAAAAACTTAATTTTCTCAAAACTCAGTAGCTGGCGCTTGACACACTAATGCGTAACAGGGTCCAACATGTAACATGTAACAAATTAATCCTAATTTTTTGCGAGGTTTTGATCTTTTCTGCACTCCAACAGCACAAAACCACATCATTCAAACAATCTCCATTAATTTCGTCACATGGAATTATTTAATAAGGTATTAAATGATTTTGATATATTTTTTCTCTCGATCAATGAATATAAAAAATTTGTTTTTCTAAACTTTGATTTTAGAAGATTTTGAATATTCAACTAAAACAATTAATTAATTAAACAACAAACAACTGTACTTTTAATTTTTTTATTTTGTTTATCAGGGCTGATTTAGAGCATAGGCTCTGTAGTCCTTGTATTTGTAAAGATATTATTGTAATATTTAATTCAAAACTAAATAAATCCAAACAAATAAATAAATCCAATTATGGAATTTTTAAAATATTAATTATTTTTCAACTAGAGGGTTCAAATTCGGGCTACCATTTACATTTTCCTTTATATTTCATATTCTATAGAATTTAATGATCAATTCAGTTCAATTCCATCATTCTTGTCAAAATCTTTAATAAATTTTTTTGACAAAATTAAATTTCAAAAAAGAAATTTGAAAAAAAAAAAAATTGTTAAACCAGATCGCCATCTACATTATTCATTGAGCATTGAACAACATGAAACTAATCGACAATTCTCTCGATAATGAGCCCCTTTTCTTATTTGAATTTTA